>JBAMYA010041969.1:0-15004 GCA_037176975.1 Arrhamphus sclerolepis | reverse complement strand
TACAATGAGTTACTACTGGTTCTAGTGAATAAACAAGGACAGTACTTACTGGTAGGAAAATGTTATTGCAATGAAGCCATTAAAAAAATACCTAATCAATCGATTGTTTCTTTAAGGCCACAACAGCTGGTATAGTTTTTTTTTTTTTTTTGGTTAATAGCCACTACTCTGATCATTGCAGCCTTGTACTGTGTTGTGTTACCTGTAATACCGTCTTTTATCAATTCAACCTAGTTTGAATTAAGTGTTGCATTAATATTAAGTGTTGCATTCTTCAAAACTCCAAGACTGTTTATTTCTCCCCCCTCAATTGTGTTCACGTGTGTTCATGACAGGAGGTAAGCAACATTGTTATACTACTAATTTACCTTGCACCTTACTTTACATTACTTGTAGCTGTAATTGCTTGTGATATAACAATCCAGTGACATTTGTTTGTGATTGTTGCTTAATGCTACGGTATAGAAGCCTGTGTGGGACTGTGTAAGTTTTCTCAGTCTTGCTCCTTCTGGAGTCTTGAGTATTACCAGCAGCTCCAGCAGCATGTTTTCTTCTCGCTCCTGCTCCTGCTGGACTAACAAGATTGACGACATTCATCAGCATAGTGTGTTTAATATTTAACACCCCCCCCCCCAGAAATTTCACATACTGACATTTCAGTCAGCTGCTGGAAATGATGAGGGGGGCCTTTGTCATAAAAATAACCTTCCATACCATTAAAATATAGTCTAAATCTATGGTCTAATATAGTATAAGCGGACAGAGTTTTTGATGGTGTGATGCTAATGTATAATCATTTAATGATACCTGACCACAGGTACCACCACAGACTCGTACACACACAGAGATGCTGTAATTGGATAAAGGATTTGGCCTTTAATGTAATGCTCTTTCTACAGCAGGAAATAAGTGTGACTTTCACAACCTCAGTGATTGTGCGTGTGTAGGTGAGAGACACAAAGATGTCCTTTGCAATGTTTGATTCAATAGCATACATACTTGAAAAACAAATGTCAGAAAAAAAACAAGACATGAGGAATAATATGGTTAATACTACAGAGTTTTTTTTTATTATCTGAGAATATATCTTGCTGCTCACATTGTGCGAGTGCACGGTGTTAAAATTCCAAGAGCTTAAGATGCCTAGAGGTTAAATATTAACTGGCAATAAATGATGGGATCGCAGAGGTGCGATCTTGGAAAATTGATGAAATTAATTACTGGTTACTGGGCAACCATCATGGTGCTAATGTTTGACATTGTGTCTGCATAGTCTTGAATGGAGCCAATATTTGTACTGAGTCTTGAACTACATTCAACACCAACAACTCTGACAACATTAAGCACTGATCAATACAATATTCACTATGCTGGATGCATTTTTAGTCATGAGCCAAAGTTCTCTTTTAATTTCTCTCACTGTATCGGAACGAGTACACATTTTATTTAACAAACAACAGTGATAAAGAGAGCAGAGGCTACTCTTATGTTAAGTGTGTCACTGATCCCCTAAAACCTATTTGGAGGTGACTGGTGTCTTCCTTCACCATGGTAAGAGGAATCACTATTCGCCCGTGAAATAACCCTCTGATTCAGACTGCGGCAGAGTAGTCAAGGAGTAAAAACTGATTTTCTGCAGAGTCCACTTTATTTATTTATTTATATGTTCTCTTACCCAAATTGTTCTGATGTAACCTGCCTTCACACTTCCTGCTGGGCTGAACTTTGTTCTTTTCTGTTCCTGCTATTTTGATCTCTTGCTTGGTTGTTTTAAATCTTTTCTTTTTTTTTTCTTTCACTTCTTCTCTTTTTTTTCATGCGCACAGAATGAGAAAGTCAACAGAGAGATGGAGTGGAAACAAAAAGAAACTAGATTGACCTCTCAGGTCAATGGTTTAGGAGCTATGGGCTACACTGGTCTTTAGATTTGCAATAAAAAGGATACAGTGGGATGCTTGCACGCTCCAACACACTGACAAAAGACCCAACAGCGTTGGGTGTTGTTCTGTTACATTTACAACAGTTTGATGAAAAGACCACATCTCATTGAAGAGTTCCCAAAATACATCTTAGTCTTCGTTTGAGCAACTTAATTACCTCCCTGGAGCAATTATTGCAATATTGCAAGCATCTTTGAATGGGCTCATATTTTGATTATGTTATAAAGAGAGATTAAATCTTTATGAAGTATTTGCCCGTAAAATCAAGATATATATTTGCATATGTTTTGTTTTTCACTAATGGACATTAAGACACGAGACATGAACAGTTTAGTTGAGCGACGGCTATGGCTGGATTGGGCTGTTTAATCAGACTCCTTTCTTTGTCCTAATATACGTACATGCACATGAAGGGAATCAATTTATTGATCGAAGAATGTCACACTCCACCTTGATGCATGTGAAACCTGCAGTGTGCTCAGGCCAGTCCACCCACTGGAACATTTACATGCAGGATTTGATGGACTTCAACCACATTATGTGGGTGTATTAGTCCTACCATGAGAAGTTTGGTTTAGTTTGACCAGATTATAATCCACATGAGGATTGCTGGTTCCCACAAGGTTGGTGTTCAGAATAAAATAAATAAATTTAAAAAAAAGTACATAACCATTTTTTTTCCATTTGGTGTAGTATTTTAAAGAAACCATCTTGGCAATGTGCCTGTATGCATTTGACGTATAGATTAGATTCCATCAAGCTGCTTAAATGTACATATAAAAAACAAATCCTCATAGAAACACATGTTGACTTTCTTTTCTTGTTCCTTTCAGATATGATGTGTAATCAGAATCGAAATGAGTCATTAGGGAACAGAAGGCAATCTCAAATTCGATTACACACAGCCTGGGGCTGATGGTATATATGTGTGTGTGTGTGTGTGTGTGTGTGTGTGTGTGTGTGAGAGAGAGAAACACCACAAAGTATATATACTTCACTATGATTACGTGTACACATTGTATGTAGTATACTGCACACGGGGAAAAAAAAAATCATGTCATTGCAGTTTTCCTCTGTGGCAGCTTCCTCTGTTTCCCCTTCATGCCTCAGTTACTTTAAGTGACTGACAGAAATGTAAATAACTACCTTAAACAACGATTTTCTCCTGCATTCTCCTCCATTTTAAAATGACCCTTTTTGTAACCTTTGTAGCACTTTGGTGTTTAGTTGTCCATGCTTTAACTTTATGATATGTTTGATAGAACTGACCACAAAAAAAAGAAAGGAAAAAGAAAATTCCAGTTAGAGAGCAGATTGACTGGGTTAAAAATAGAAGTTGCATTACCTCTTTATAAGCTGCAAACTTCATGTGAGCTGTGAAGTGAACACTGACCTGAGAGTGTTGCAAAGAATTTTGTTCACGAGGTTAAAGTAAAAATGTGTCAGACAATCATTTATCATCAGCTGACACAACTGCACAAACAAATCTTAAATCTGCAGAACATCTGTATCTCATAAGAAGGAGTGAAAATGAACAAAAGTTTGGCCATTTAGAAGGACAGTAAATCTGCTCTCTTTTATTATGATTATCTGTTTGGAGTGAGCTAACCAACAGAAATGACTTGCTTCAAAATGTCAACCAAAAGCAGAAAGACCTGAAAGAAAACCGAAAAATACCAATGAAGTAGGTGAAAGAGTTGCCAAATGGTAAAAAGGCAATGATAAGGTCAAGGGAGATCTAAGAAGTTACCTGTGAGTACCGTAACAATTAGATGACTCTGATGTGAAGCTAAGCTGTCAACAAGAAGCCCCCATAAAGTCCCATTGTTGAAAACATTACATGTGATGAAGAGGTTAAAATTTACCAAAGATAGTTTTTCAGATGACCCTCAAGGGTATGGAGGACCAGAACTGACATAATTAAAAATAAAATCAGAAATATATATTTTTTGTTTTTCCTTTTCCGTATACATGCACTGTCATCAAAAAATATATGTATTTTGCTTTTTCGTTTTCATTTTACATGCATTTTCATCTAAAAATGTATATATTGTTTTTCCTTTTCCTTATACATACATATTCATCCAACAATATATTTGTTTTATTTTTCTTTTCCCTTATACATGCACTTTAAGAAAAAAAAAAAAAAGTGTATATATATATATATATATATATTTTGTTTTTCCTTTTCCTTATACATGCACTTTCAGAAAAAAAAATGTATATACATATATATATATTTTTTCATATATATTTTTTTATATATTTTGTTTTTCCATTTCCTTATACAAGCATCTGTCGGAAACTGCTTAAAATTCAATTAAGAAAATTCAATTAAGTCATTAAGTCGTTCTCAATTTTTTTATGTAATACAAGAAATCTATTTATATTTGTATCCCGGGAGTGTTTGGTTCGTAAATTTGTTGACGGTCCCTAAGTGAACCACCCTGTCAGAGGAGGGAGAACAGCTGGCTGAAATTAGAGTCCCTGAGTCGGATCAACAGCGAGTTAGACGCCACTAACACCATGGAACTCCAAGTCTCCCAGCTGTTCTTGTGTGGTCCACAGACTCCTGCAATCATATGAGACATCTCTGCTGGAACTTCACTTCCTCTCAAATAAAGCGTTCTCCTGAAACGGCCACAAGCAGGCATGCACAATGATCTACACCTGGATCCTGCTCCTTCCTGTTTATTGACCAATAGTAGAGGAGCTGGCCCAAGAAGGGCAGCCCTCCTCATTTGCAAAATGAAGCAGAAATGCATACGGTAAAGGAAAAAGAGGAGAGAGGGAATGTGAAAACAACAGATGCCTGTTTAAGGAAAAGGAAAAACAATTTGTTTTTGTTTTTTTGATGAAAATGCATGTATAAGGAAAAGGAAAAACAGTATATAAATTTTTTAATGAAAATGCATGTAAAATGAAAAGAAAAAAAAACAAAACACATATTTTTTGATGACAGTGCATGTATAAGGAAAAGGAAAAACAAAAAATATATATTTCTGCTTTATTTTTAATTATGTCAGTTTTGGTCCTCCATACAGGAGTCAATACAATGAACAGAGGCAATGTTTGGCAAAAATTCCTAAAATACAGAATATTTAATGCACTTCACCAGTCTTAGAAGGGATTGGATGTTTCTACGTCCTAAACAGAAATCTGGTTAACACCAGCAACAAATAAGCAAAAAACAAAACAAAAACACTGCTTTAATATGATTACGTTAAGATATCAATGGCAATACTTTAATAATAAATAAATAAATAAATAAAGCACAAGAAGAAAAGTTTTTAAACAGACATTTCAAATCATGTAAAGGTTGTGATTCATTACTAGTTCTTAAATACAACTTCAGATGAGCAACGTAAGACAGTGACGTTGCTTTGGTTTGGTTTGTGGTGAAAACCAGTTCTCCCATTTTGGTTTCTTCCCCCTCTTTAAGTGAAGTTCCATGAAAACTGGGAAACAGATAATTGATAACTGTGTTGTGACAAGAACTTCCCTTTACACTGGAATACCCAAATCCTGAAACACAATGTAATTAGATAACTTCTAAATGTTTAACACAGAAATCTGCATGTTTCATTGTAGTGACAAATTTGAAAGAGACAAAAACCAGAATCTATTTATATGTTTGTCTAGGATCTGAACTGGTGCTGCTTGTGCAGGTATTAGTATTAGTGAATGGGATTGATGGTTAGGTGAGTTTTTTTTTTTTTTTTTTTTTTTTTTTTTTTTTTATCTGCCTGTATGTTCAGAGATGAAAGAAGTATGATCAGGTCATGAATACTTTATCAAAGGTTTAAAAGCAGACGCACACACACACACTCTGTCTGACAGACCAAACAAATACAGCCTTTGACTGAGTCTGATGGCCTTTGTAGTATTTTTCAGAGTGACACTAATTGAACCGATTCCAGAAACGTTAAAGATATAAACTTTCCAGTTTGACAGGACAAAGCAAACCCACCCAAAAACCTCAACAGGAGACGATGAGGACCCCCATCCTTCTACTTTCAGCAGAGAGGGCCATCTGTAAATGTTTTCAAAATGTCACTGAGATTATTTAGATCTGCCAACGCCCCCCACTATCACACACCTGTCTGCGCATTCAAGTTAGTGTAACCTCTCAATGTCTTTCTAGTCTTTACTCTGATGAGGCTTCATTCTTAAGGGTGTTGTTGCTTCATGTAGAGAGAGAGGATTTGCTTTTTTCTTCTTCTTTTAGGTGTAGCTCTGAAAGACTCAGGAAAGCTTTATGAGGTGTGTCTCCTGAATCCTGAGTTCTGTTAGAGATAAATGCGTTTGATTTGAGAAAATGAGTTAGCTGATAAAATAACAGGCCAGTAGTAAAATTGGCACACTGAATGCTGAACTTTTAATGTTCTTGAATTTGCTCAGTTATAAATAGTAAATCCATTGCAAGCGTCATTTGACTTTGGAATCATTTGTCATCTGTACTCTTTTTTTAAATATCCATTTCTTTTTTTAGCATATTAATTGACCTAAATTGTAATGAAATTCAATCCCAAAATGTGTATAGGTATTTTTATTATATTCCCCGTGGCATATTTGTTGTTTTCTTTTTTTCCACCACATCACTAGCCGCTCATCACAGCTTTCTCTTACTTGGTTGTCTGTTTCTCCATTTCACATTTATAAATATAAATTCTCAAAATTTCTTCCAAACATGACCAGCAGAGATATTTTCACTTTTCTGGAGAGAACCATTTGAAACAAAATCTACAATGTGGTACCCCTTTGTTTAGATGTGATTAGTCCTGGATTTTGTCTTTGTAACAATATCTTTAAAGTGACATAGAAAAGTTGAACAGGGTATTCATCCTTGTTCTGTGATGTGATAAACAGACAACAAAATTTTGGTTTTGCCTTTAGTGCCCCAGAAGTTTCCTAAAAACCTCACTCAGAAAGCTATGTTAGGTGAGGGATTTTAAACATGTACTTTTGCACCTATTTGGTGTCCTTTTGGGCTTAACTGGCAACTTCAATATGAAATGCAAGCACTTGAAGCTGATTGGCCGCCTTTGCTGCCACTCAAAAGAGAAGGCTTTAACTTTCTACAGCTATGGCCAACACAAAGAGTTTAGATTGGGTCCAAAAAAAATCCATTCCGACCCGACCCGAGCTAGTGTACGTTCTGTCCAAACCCGTCTCTGCCCAGCCCGAGTTTGGGTCGAGTATCGAGCCAGGCTCGGACAGAGAATTCAAACCCTATTTGCTTTATTGTGATCATTATGTCATATAAAATAAAAATACTACAACTAAAAAAAAAAAAAAAAGTTATATGCCAGTATATCGAGCCCAAACCGACCCGACGAAAGTGGTGGGAAATCATGGCCTGATACCCTGCCTGAACTTGGGACCAGGCCAAGGCAGGTTTGAACAGAATAGGAGGAGGTAGTGAAATAGCCTACATTTTATGTCATTTGTATCCATTGCTCTGATTGGCCCAATTTCTGGCGAATTTTCTAAAGGAGGACTTTCAATGGAATGTCTAGCATTTTTCATATGTTTTTAAAGCGGGTAGACTATCGTTATTCAACAAAAACAAGATAAAAAACAAATTTTGATTTTATGTCTCCTTTAATTATATCAGGACTTTATTCCTAAATCAGAACCTTTAATTATTTACCACAAAGATTTTACTTTATTCTGTATAGTTTGGTTCATCCACTGAAGATAGATGGAAGGCAGCCCTGTAGGTGCTGATGCTTCTCCCTGTGGCCTCCTGCTGAACCAGTGCCTTCTCTCTAACACTTCACCAGAGAGTCATCTCATATGAAGTCTCACTCGCAGGAGTGGAGGGCTCTCATTATAACAGGGAGGTTATAAATAAAACAGGTAAACTGCAGGAGGCTCTCACCGTCTCTCATAATACCAAGGCAATGGCCATCACCATGGTTACTCTTGGACGATACACCGAACCAGCTGTGCAGGTATATTATTTGCCAGTTCTCTGCCAAGATATAAAATCTCCAAAGCACTGTGTATTTTATTGATTAGCTGATCTGTAAAATACAAAAAAATAAATAAAAAAAAATCTCTACAGCTGTATTCAAAGGTTTGGAGATCCACTGTTGAAGTTCTTGTCATTAACAAAGAAAAATATTAGAAAGATTACTGATAAGCAAAGCTAAAAAGATTAAATAAGTATTATTATTGTTTTATGTTCCAGACTTCTAGGCAGGTTTTGGGCATGTTAAGAAATCAGAGTTCTCATACCTTTTACCAAGGACTCGGGCTTAAATTTAGGTTGTTAAAGCCGTGGCCAGCTCATAATCCTTTTTAGAAACATACAGTTCAGAGATGTAAAAACATTTATTTGATTCCTCAAATCTTGTTGGAATAATCAGCAGGCTTTTCTAAGCTTAAATAAAAAAAAAGAAAAGAAAAGAAACAAAAGACAAATAATAATGCCTTCAGGGTTAGATATGGTGTATCAGAGCCTGACGTGATGATTCACTTTGTTGTTACAACATGCAAATATGATCTTCATGGAAGAGTCATCAGAAGAAAAGCTCCCCTGCATCCTCACCACATGACTGCAGGAACCTTTTTTTGGTTTCTTTTTTTGTTTTAAGAAAAAAGGTATAGAATTTAGTGGAAAGATTACCACCATGAACTACAGGGTGGTGTTGATCATGTGATTGATTATTTCTGCTATTTCATTTGTTTTGCGATTAGTAATGTGTTAACATTAAATTACAGATTTAGTAATCCTTACACAACCATCTTTGGCAACATCCTTATTTTAAGATGTCCAATACAAACATTCAGTAGTGTATAAAGCAGACAAGTCTTTCACATTTCTGATATTTATTCAATCATTTGAGTCATTTTGCTACTTTTTTGCGTTTCTTTTCTAAGTTGTCTTTCCACAATCTCAACCAATTAAATATTTTCTGGTGAGACTGGACTTTTATCCACAGGTTGGAATCCTGCTTAATGAGACGGGATAGATATGAATTCCCACTTTGCTCCCAATATGTTAACTGGTGTGACATTCTGGAAGGGAAACTAAAAATAAAAATGCATAATATATCAAGATGAAAATTGGATGACCATGATGTTTGACTTTTTTTTAAATTTTTTATTTCATATCTAGTGTTTACATTTTTGATGGCCCTTTATTCTTCTTGTTTCTATATGAGGTTTGGTTTGTTATAAAACATTTTTGTGCATCCAATTTATGCTTCTTGTACAGAAATTTTACATAGGATGCACAATGCTTCCTTCCCCTTCCACTATGATACATTCTTTGGGATACACAAGATAAATGTCTGTTATAGTAAATGACTTGCAGTGAAGTGTGTGTGTGTTAACAAGAAAAAAGGATATTTTATATGTATGTGTGAGAGAGATAAATGGTTTTTTCATACAGTATGAATAGGTTTAGTTAAAACCACCTCAGTTTCTATGACACCTGAATCTACTGGTGGTTGCTACAGCTGGGGATTCAGGGCAAATCCTTTTGAGGAGCCCTGCAGGATGTGAAACATCTGGCTGCGGCTCATTTTCTGCATATCTGCTCCTTTTTGTTTGTCACACTAAATGCTGGATACTTAAATTACTACAAGCAGTTATATACCATATCTATATCTTCTGAAACTTAAACCTAAACCATCAACATCTGCCCAGACAAGCTTGTTTACCAGTGCCAGTTCAGACCTGCTTCATCACAGATGGCATCATTTTTGTTTTTAAAGATTCATTTCATTGTTAACTTTCTTTGGCGTCCATTATTTATTGCTGTTTCCTTCTTTACTGTCTGTCGTTCTTTTTTTTTTAAACAACCTCTTCAAGCACTTTATTTTGAAAACCATGCCTGCAAATAAACCAACTTTCTCAAGTTTGAAATGTCTTTTCTTTGGCTTTGTTTTGAGGTTTGGGTTGTTAATCACCTTGTTTCTTGCATGTGTCCTCTCAGTCCCACAGACCACCCTGATCTGTTCCGAAATGTTTATGTACATAAGTGGAGAATCCATACACAGTGGTGATGTACGCTCCAATAGCATTTGGTATTTTCTGTGCCATCTTGGTTATTTATTTTTGTATATTTTAATATACTCCATTCTTTATTTTCAAGATTTGTGATCCTTTGTTTCTATTTTAGTGTTTGTGAAGGTCTTGGTTGCATGTGGGTAAATCAGTACTTTAAGCACTAAGACACTTGTTTTCTTCTTCTTTTAACCAAGAAGAAAAAAATGTACAGCTGTGCTCAAAATTGAGAAAAACTCAAAAACTTTAAATTAGCTTTCATGAATGCATTGGCAACACTGCACATTCTATACACAGTCAAACCATGAAGATTTCTTTTCCAAATTTGTTACTGTTTACAGAATGTGAAGGGAAAGGAATACTTGGATCTTCACAAAAAAAGTGTCTGCATTTTTTTTTCCAAACTCAAACATTTAATTTATAAACTGAGAATTACTTGAAGATTTATCTTTCCTGTGATAACACTGCACTATATCTAATAAAGTATTAGTATTAGTAAAGTATTAGTACTAGTATTTTTGATGTTACCCTACACGTTTTCTGTTGGATCAAGCTCCAGGGATTGGCCTGGCTACTCTATAACATTAATCTTGTTGGTCTGCTTACAATTTCAAAGATGTTTTCTCTTCATTATAAGATGTATTCAAACTTCAAAATGTCCCAGGTATGCAATGAATAGACCTGACATGATATGAGAAACATCCCCATATCATGATACTTCCTCCACCATGCTTCACTGTCTTCAGTGTACTGTGGCTTGAATTCAGTGTTTGAGGGTCGTCTGACAAACTACCTTCAGTCCTTAGACCTAAAAACAACAGTTTTGCTTTCATCAGTCCACAAATTATTTCACCATTTCTCTTTAGGCCAGTCAATGTGTTCTTTGGAAAATTGTATCCTGTTCAGAACATACGCTTGTTTTTGTTTTTGTTTCAACAAACTCTTTTATGTCATCTTGTTGCCAAGGTGATGCCAGAATGTTTAATAAAGTCAAAGAAAGAAATGTTTCACATTTGCTTTATCAGTGCGAGATAATTTAAAGAAAAGACATACACAGTGCATCCAGAAAGTATTCACTTTGTCCACATTTTGTTATGTGTTATTCTAAAATGGATTAAATTCATTTTTTCCTCAAAAATCTACACACAATACCCCATAGTAACAACAAGACAAATGTTTGTTTGTTTTTGCGAATGTATTAAAAATATAAAACTAAGAAATCACATGTGCATAAGTATTCACAGCCTTTTCTCAATACTTTGTTGATATACGTTTGGCAGCAATTACAGACTCAAGTCTTTTTGATGATGCCACCAGCTTGGCTCACCTATCTTTGGGCAGTTTTGCCCATTCTTCTTTGCAGAACTTCTCAAGGTCCATCAGGTTGGATGGGAAGTATCGGTGCACATCTCTCCAAGTCTGGGCTTTGGCTGGGCCACTCAAGGACATTCGCAGAGTTATACTGAAGCCACTCCTTTGATATCTTGACTGGTATCTTGGCTGTATGCTTGGGTCTTTGTCCTGCTGAAAGATGAACTGTCGCCCCAGTCTGAGGTCAAAAGCGTTCTGGAGTTTTCATCCAGGATGTCTTTGTACATTGCTGCATTCATCTTTCCTTGTATCCTGACTAGTCTCCCAGTTCCTGCCAATGAAAAACATCCACCATGCTTCAATGTAGGGGTGGTATTGACCACGAGCGGTGCCTGGTTTCCTCTTAACATGACACCTGGCATTCATCCCAAGAGTTCAGTCTTTGTCTCTTCAGACCAGAGATTTTTATTTCTCATAGTCTAAGAGTCCTTCAGGTACCTTTTGGCAAACCCCAGGTGGGCTGCCATGAGCCTTTTACTAAGGGGGGCTTCCATTCAGGCCTGATGGGTGGATTGCTGTCGAGATGGTTGTCCTTCTGGAAGGTTCTCCTCTCTCCACAAAGGAACGCTGGAGCTCTGACAGAGTGACCATCAGGTTCTTGGCCACCTCCCTGACTAAGGCCCTTCTCTCCCAGTCGTTCAGTTTAGATGGTCGACCAGCTCTAGGAAGAGTTCTGGTGCTTCCAGACTTTTTCCACTTACACATGATGGAGGCCACTGTGCTCATTGGGACCTTCAAAGCAGCAGAAAGTTTTCTGGACCCTTCCCCAGATTTGAGCTTTGAGACGATTGTGTCTCTGACGTCTACAGACAAGTCCTTTGACTTTCATGCTTGGTTTGTGCTCTGACATGTTCTGTCAACTGTGGGACCTTATATAGATGGGTGTGTTCCTTTCCAAATCATGTTTAATCAACTGAATTTATGACAGGTGGACTCCAGTTAAGCTGTAGAAACATCTCAAGGATGATCAGTGGAAACTGGATACATCTGAGCTCAATTTTCAGTTTCATGTCAAAGGCTGTGAATACTTTATTAATAATAAATTTGCAAAATTGTCAAAAATAATGATGATAAACTTTTTTTCATGTTGTCCTTACAGATTTTTTTTGTGTCATGTTTTGAGAGAAAAAAAAAGTTTAAATCCCATTTTGAAACAAGACTGTAATATAATATAACAAAAGGGTGGACAAAGTGAAGCGCTGTGAACACTTTCTGGATGTACTGTACATGACAGTTGCTATATATACTTTATAGGACAGCTGTTGATTCCTAAACTGCTAACTTTGATAGCGCAGATATAAGACCATTTTAAGTACAAATGAAGACATTGTTTACAGCAGTAAATCCGCCAGCTTATATAAGGTTTTTCTTCCTCTTCATTGCAGGATAATAATGAATAATAATATACCAAGAATAAATAAATACACTGATTGAGTGATTGCTCTGTTACCATGAAACCAAAATAGCTTTCTAGTTTAGCTTGTAACCTGTAAAGAGAGTTGATATGTTTCAGAGGAATTAGACACACAAAATTAGCTTGTTAGTTAGCATATCTCAGTCGATAAGTAACTGCGTACTTGCAAAGGCCATTCACACAGTCCAAAAAAAGGAATTTGCTGTGTTCAAGAAGAAGAGGTGGTATATTTGGCTTGGTAATCCCATGCAGCACATGATCTATGTTCTTTATCTTGTAACAAGGCAACTTGATTCAATTTCTGTTGATAATCTTCATTTTCTCTCTTCCTTTCCTTTCTTCATTCAAATGAATTCACAATAAAACATATAAATTGCCTCACAGTCTTCATATGTAGTACTTCTTCAGAAATAGGAATTACTCAGCATCAAACATGGAGAGTCATTTTACACAATCCTGGTCCCTCAATCCTGTTCGACCCAAGTGCTTCTTGGTTTAGCAGGTGCCAAAGATTATTAACAGATGATAAAAGGTTTTGTTGACTCCCTGAAGCAATTTAACAAATAATTGTTCTCTTTTGTCTCCACCTCTCTCTCTCCTTAAGGTGACATGTAATTGTTTCACCATCAGTGATGGTGAGCTACAAGAGATTGGAGTGGGGCTGTATCCAAGGTAACACACATTCACACACAAAGGGCAATATGATAAGCTTTACTAACTTCATGCGGGCTCATCTTGCCTTTCCTTTTTTCTCTCATGAAGTTGTAAATGGAGCTTGGATATAAAGTAGTTGCTCCATCAATCCTCGAACTCACACGTTCAAAGCTGGCCATGTCCTACTCCATGCACGTTCCTCACAATTCTTTGAAGTACAGAGAAGAGAGGAAGAAAAGAGCCGATGATTTTTTTTTTTTTTTTGTTCTTGTTAGGCAATACCTTGGACATGGATATTGACTGATTGTTTTATAGCTGTATTGGCTAAACAAAAGGATAAAGAGAAGAGAGAGAGCTCTCAGAATTGTTAGATCTGACTCCAGCCGATGGATGATTGATGAAATGGTTGTTGTCTGCATTGTGAGGGTGTAAAACATACACACAAACACGCACACAACAAGGCTATATGCTCAGTAATCCCGGCATTAAGTCCTGGGTGAACAGGGTGGGATTTGGCCTGTTGTAGTACATGCTGTTAGTGCTGCTACACAAACACAAGCACACACACAGCCACACACACTGCAGGTATCCCGGCCAGTTTATCTGGCCAGTGTTGAGATGTCAGATGGTCACAGTGGCATTACCAAAGCCCAGCCAAACCATGTGTGTCTGTGTGCAATTTGTGGTGTAACTCATCCATAAATGATGGGCTCATTCTCAGGATGGTCCCCTGCCTATTCCTGTTTTGGGTTGCCTAGCAACCATGGGTTTGCTGAAGAGAGGGGGATTAATCTGCTGAGGCTGCACCTCGGCTGAATTCGTCACTTTCTGTTTATTTTCTGTTTCTGCTCTACTTCAAATACTATTTTTTACCCATTAACGGACTCATCTCCAGGGCAGTCGTCTCTGTGTATTTCACCCACTATGTCCCTTTCAGTGCTGATTCACTTTCTTAAAATATGACCTAAAATTCTCTGAGCTCTTTACCTGTAACAAAATTGTTTGCTGTCGTATTAATAATACAGACCTTTGTTCACTTGTTGAAAACCTCCTCAGCCATGTACTTTGTGTCACCTCACAGTAAATTAAACCTTTGCAACTCACCAAACTTTGGAGGACTCTGATTTCAAACACTGAAATGACAGGATCACATGAAGATTTGACAGATGATTGTGGAGTTTTGTTTTGTTTTTTGATGAAAGGCTTAAACAACACATTACGCTGTTGTGTTGAAAAGTGAAAAGTATTCTTTTGTCTTTTCAGGAAGGTGTTTATTGTTCATATGAAAATAAATATTTTTTTTCCAATAAAATGTCATCAAGTATAAGAATTTAAACATAAATGTTTTCCTGTGTAAGCAGTACTATGAGAAGGCTGAGGGTGAGGTCATCGAGTGTACTTTGCAGATATCCACAAAGTGCAATGAACTGATTATTTAGAAGAAGCCTTGAGCATGAACATTAAGGTGCTTTTTTTTCATTATTTCTATTGTGACATTAACAAGTCAGTCAGCATCCATCTGTTTATGAGTGTGTGTGTGTGTGTGTGGGGAGGGGTTGAAGGGGTTTGCATATGTGTCACTGAGAGCATGTGTGTTTCCCATAAA
>JBAMYA010041968.1:0-40611 GCA_037176975.1 Arrhamphus sclerolepis | reverse complement strand
AGAATATGTGCTGAGGAGAGAGAAAGCCTCACTGTGACTCTAGAAAAAAAGTTTCAGTGTATGTATTCATGTGTGTGTGTAGGGGAGGCAGGGAGTGCTGCGTGTCCCAAGGCCTTGGTGTATGAAGGACATACAGGTGGAAAGAACTAAAAGAAGAGAGCATTAAGAACAAAGAACTGGGAAAGTTCAACTGGAGCTGATGTGCCTGGTGTGTGTAAGTGTAGCATGTTAATTTTGTGTTTCTATTTCCTGTACCAAAGAAGAATCAGAGAACAGAATTACATGTCAATTCAAAATTTATTAACATCACGCAGAATATTTATTCGTCCGAAGTCTCATTCATGACAGCGTACCAGAATGAGCAACGAAAGAAAGTTTTCTAGAGGTTTTTATACACAAGGAGGAGGCTGTACTTCCAGTAGGTGTACAGTTTCAAGGTTATCTGACTTCACCAGATGTTGGGGGAAGACATCCCAACATGTCAAAATTCCCAGTTCCTGTTTCACTGTTTTACTTAAAGAAAAAAAACGAGATCAGCAGTCAGGAACAAACAGAATTTGGAAAAAACAGGAAGGACTCTGTTTTAAAAGTATTTGCTCAGCACATTCATGCAGAATATTACAAAATATTTAAGCCTTTTGTTCAAATATTAACAAGTGTAAACATCAATTAGAAATGTACAATGTTGTAAAAGTGTCCTCTGAATGTCCTGACAAACAGAGACATGACTGCATGACTAAAGTTTGAGTGAACAGAAGGCCTTTTAACTTTCTTCATAGTTTGTCAGGCACTCGTGCGTTGTTGTCTGTCTTTACATCTCTGGTGTGATAAATGCATTTTTGCGTGTTTTTGATCCAATCTCAGCACATTGCTCTTTTTTTTAAGTTTTACAACCATTTCTTTTTCACTCTAATCCTTAACCTCATTGAGAATCTTTTGTATGTGCTATACTTTATGCAGCAACTCTCTGAATGGGTGAAATAAATGTAAAAACTTTCCATGAGTGTACTGAAACAATACAAGGGTTATGCATGCACTAATCAGTGCGACCAGAATAATAGTGTTTAATTTGTTTGTTTAAACCTTACTATGGAGCTGAAATGAACGTAATAAACCCCTGAATAAGGTAAGATTCTGTCTTTTCCAGATGTTTGCTTGTTTCTCCAGTTAAACATTGTAGTACAAGTAGTACAAGTTTCTGACTTCAGTGCCAACACGATAAGCCTTCCCCCCAGTTTTCCTACCTCTGTGTATCCAGGGTGCGTCTCCTCGAGAACAAAATGGGCGTCGACAGTGCTAGCTTTGATAACAATTGGTTTTCTGACGTGTCCTTCAGCAAATTTGCAGCAAGAATCCCAGTCGCCGAAATACACAAAGGCCTGGAAATAAAAAGAGAAAAACAAATGAAATCCAAAGTAAACTGAAGAATTGCAGCGTAATCGCCATCCCAACTTAGATGTGAGGTTATATTGTGTTGTAATAATATAAATTGTATTTACTTTTAAACTTGTATTCTTAAAGGTTAGTGTGTGGAAGCATAGTCATAAGTATTAACGTATGAAACTTGGAGTCCTCAAATGTTTTGTCTCGCTTTGCCTAAGTGTGAACTTTGTTTTATTAAAAGGTAAAGCACCCAAGCCCAAATGTGGTTAGGTCAGGATGATGATGTCAGTAGTGTGGATGTGTATGCTGTTAATGTTATCGCTTTACAGCAGTAGCACATTTCTCGTTTCCTGGAGACAATAAAAGCTGATGAGACCCCAAGATAAGTTTTTAAAAAAACATGACGTGAGCAAAACTGACACAATTACTGCTGACTAAAGCAAAGAAAGGCGCTTGGAATGGTCAAAGCAGTTGTATTCTCTGCCACGGGAGTTCAAGTCCACCATTGTGATCGTTGTTTATGTTCCTCCATCAGCTGATGGAGCACCCTGATGCATTCACGGCCATCACTCGGGATTTTAATCATGCTTCTCTGGACATTTCCCTGCCAACCTTCCACCAGTATGTTGGCCGTCCCACCAGAGAAAATTAAACACTGGATCTCATGTATGCCAGTACCATAGATACATACAGCAACTCAGCACTCTATCTGTAATCCCCCCAACACCACAGGTGAAGTCAGTGCTGGACCGTCTACAGTTCGCTTATCAGCCCCACTTAGGAGTTGAAAACGCTGTCATCTACCCGCTTGTTTCCACCTGGATGGTGGAGGAGGTACTGTGAGAATCACATTCTTTAATTTCTCCAGTGGTTTTAACACTATTCAGCTGCTGCTGCTGGGTGAGAAGCTGTGGGTCAAAGACTCAGTGATCTCCTGGATGACTGACCACCTGACAGCAGACCACAGTTTGTCCGTCTGGGCAGTGTTCTGTCTGATGTGGTGGTTAGTGATATGGGGCTCCACAGGGGACTGTGCTTTCTCCTTTTCTCTTCACCTTACACACCAACATCCACTACAACACCGAGTCGTGCCACCTACAGAAGTTCTCGGAGGACTCAGATGTTATAGGGTCTATAAGGGGGGAGAGGAGGGGGACTACAGGGCACTGGTGAACAGAACAGGGGTCAATGTGGTGGATGCATGTCTGCACAGCCACTACAGATCGGGGGGGGAGGAGGTGGAGGATGACCACAGATTCCTGGGTGTCATGATCAAAAACAGACTGGACTGGATATCTAACACTTATGGTCCTTTTCCACTAGTACCTACCCAGTTCGGCTCTACTCACCTCAGTTCTACTCGCCTCGGTCTCAGTGGTTTTCCATTACAGGTACTGACCTGTACCACCTCGATGTGGGTTGGGCATTCATGGTAAGACGTCCCAAAAGGCGGCGGCGTCTTTATATGTGACAACCCCGGTCACGTATGTGACAACAACAATGGAGGATGTTGAGGCGTCCTCGTTGCACCACGGAGAAGGCTTGTAAATAAAGTTGTGAAGGTAAAGTGAATCGCAGTTGCTGTTGCAGTCACTCTCATGACTCATCAGTGACATCACTCTCTGGCCAATCAGTGGCCTGCATCCTGGTGACGTTGTATTTTCAGCCCAACTCAGCTCGGTTAGAACCCCAGCCAAGCAGGTGCGAAAAAAGGAGGTACGAGCCGGCACTATGACCTAGTGGAAAACCCTTAAAGCAGAGTTGAGTCAAGCCGAGCCGAACCGAGTTGGTACTAGTGGAAAAGGACCATTAGTCTGAGAACAGGAAAGGAAGGAGCAGACTCGACTTCCTGTGGAAGCTCAGTTCCTTTAATGTAGGCAAACCAAGATGTTGGAGATCTTTTATCAGTCTGTTGTCTCCAGCGTCATCTTTTTCGTGGCTGTTTGTTGGAGGAGCAGCATCAGAGCTAAAGATACCCACAAACTGGACAAGACCATCAGGAGGGCTGGCTCTGCGATAATTGAAGATATCACCCGCTGTCTCAGCTCGTCATCTGTTACCAAGTCCTCAGCATCAGCAAGTATGCATGTTTTCACCGTTTCAGCATCAGCGAACGGCCTTTTCTATTTGGTATCTACACAATGCGGAGACGTACAGAGTGAAGGTACGGGAGGAGATTTCAGAGCTTCGCTGATAGTTCAGTTAGTGTTTTTATTTTTATCTGGCAAGCAGCTGAACCTGGTGGATCGTCCTTTTCAAAATTAGTGTGGGTTGTCTTGAAGTGCCTCCTGCTGTATTCTTTATTCACTGAGCAGATGTCATAACACATCAGGCTTCTTTAAAAAAATAAAAAAAATCTATCATAGCAGCACATCTTTCATATTACAGTTTCTGCTAAAACCTCAATGTGCTGCATTATTAAAAATGAACAAATAAAAGTTTTGTTGGACAACTAAAAGCTAATACGTCCTTGTGTCAGTCAGCATATCAGCCTCTTACCCTCCTCTGCAGCGGCAGAACGATCACATTATAGAACAGAGTCTGCAGGGTCTTTGAGGAAAAAAAACTCCACACATGGGTAGCGACATCCTCGTGAGTGTACGTCTCCTCCGGCAAGCCAGACAGCATGATTGCGCAATACCTAGACATGTTGGACGCCCTCTAAAAAACACAAGATTTAAAGAGAAATGTTGATTTGAACAAGAGGAACACTCCTGGAAACACGATAAATGCTATTGGTTGGAACTTTACTGAACATTTTAATGATAATTAAGTTTATATCACATAAGTATGAATGAATATATACTGCTTTAAAAAAAAGTTAAAAAAAAATGTGTGTTTGCTAGATTATTCTTTGTTGCAAAAATGTTTCTTGATAATAAGTGTTATGCCGCTGGAAAGTGATGATTTTTTTTACACCACATCTCTTGGGAACATGCATTTATGGGTTGTATTTATGAGAGGTTTGGCGTACTGGATGATGGAAGTCTGAAAGAAAAACACAGAAAGGATAAAGAGGAGGATGCAGAGCATGGAGTTAGATGCAGATGAATGATCCGCTGTGGCTGTGTGTGGTTTACACGCTACCCAAGCACCTGTTTGTTAAATGAATTTATTCAAACTTATCGGCAGACAGGTTTTGCCACATCTGTCATGAATGCCACGCCCATACTCAGCTCTGCGGCTCATCCCACAGATGCATGTTCCCTGGAAGTGTGGCATCATAAACAAACAACCAGAAATAATCTACCAAACACAGACTTACACACTTTTTGTGCTTAATTTATATTGCTGAGATGATCCAGCAACTTAGGACTTGACGGTATTGCTAAAATTTATATCACGATATATTACTTACCTTTTGTTGGTACGATATAACACAGATATAAATATAAATAAAATAAAAACCACAGAGAAACTGACAAGAATGTCCGGAAAAGATATCTGTAGCCACAAATCTGTGAAAAATGACATCACCAAATCCAAAAAAAATCATCATATAAAACTAAATTAATATTTTAGGCATGAAAATGTTGATAAATAACTAATAGTGTTAATCAATTCAAAGTCATAATCAAGAAATGCAACATTACCATCAAATAAACTTAGTCAAGCATTGTCATTATAATCATCAATATCAAAATACTGAAAATGTGTTTGAGAGCCAAATCCTCATTATTGAAAAATTATAAATTGTGATATCTATTACTGAATTATTGTCCAGCCCTAGAATAGCTTAGATCAATCCAACTGCTGCCTAACTGAACACTATCATGAAAACAAAAGTGAAGATGATAAATGAGCTCACCTTAATGTTCCCAAACTTTTTGATTTTCAAGCAATCTATGAACCAGAAGTGAAAGAGTTACTTGGTCAGAGACGCTTACAGGCACCGATTTAAACAACTAGGCTGAATATTCATAAGTTTCTCTCACTTGGATAGATGAACCACGGAGACACGGTGGGGAACATGTAGGGAGGAGTCGTCATCGTGATCCAGAATGGTGGAGCGATGCCTTGTGGAACCTCCAAGTTTGTTTTCCGAAAGTCGTCTGTTGAGTAAAATTTCAATGTCAGACTTTTAACAGCATATTTATTGTTCTATATGCAGTAGCCTAAAACATCACACAGTCACATTAATTCGAAATACGTTTATATGATGTAGGACATAATGGTAAAAAGGAAAGACATCACTAATGATCTTGCTCATCAATTTAGAAAGAAGGGTGAAGACATCTGCAGAAGATCTGAAATCCATCATTCACTGAAGACAGGTGCCGATCTTCCCAGGAGAGACGCAGAACCCCCAGAGGCTACATCTCACATTCAGGTTAAGTACGATTTTTTGGAAGGGATGCCAAGAGAAGATAGATCAGAGCCACGTCTAGACAGATGTAGAGTCTGACACAGCAAAGACAATCCAAGAGATTGTTTGCATGAAGATTTTGAGAATAACGTGCTCAAAAACTCAACCGATGTCTTCAAAAAATTAATTGTTGGGAAAATTATGTGCATATTATCATTTGTTCATTTATTTGTGTCTCACTATGCGCTGCTCTAGTGAAAGTCTCAACTCTGTGTTGCTTTTAGAAATAGTAAGCCAGCAACGGAAACCTCCATTTCTGGAAAGAGCTAGTTTCATGACCCAACTACACTGTAATCCAAGTTTAATTCATGAAACCAGTATGTATTGCAACATGCATGTTCTGCTTTTTAACACACGACAACAAACTGGTTGAACCTGACAGTAAGTGAGTTTAACACAGCTGACATCATCATGTTCCGATTACTTCTTGAAGAGGTTCATTTATCGTTAGATAAAGTTTACCAGATGCCTCATCCTTAGCATCCTATTGGTTGGTTAGCTGACAGAGATCGTAGAGGCAGCGACAGGCCATCACACTCTGAGATGATTCCTCCAAATCTCTGACACTGCTCATATCTG
This sequence comes from Arrhamphus sclerolepis, assembly GCA_037176975.1. Taxonomy (NCBI): domain Eukaryota; kingdom Metazoa; phylum Chordata; class Actinopteri; order Beloniformes; family Hemiramphidae; genus Arrhamphus; species Arrhamphus sclerolepis. The sequence goes on along the minus strand of JBAMYA010041968.1, from coordinate 34,283 downwards.
TCGCAGTCCGTCTTTGGTTCTTGTCTTTCATCTTTGCTCCTGTCTCATTGTGAGATCTACCACCAGCATTATTCAGCTACGATGGACCATTTTTCTTAAGATTGCACATCTTTGGCTTCAGGTGGCCTAATTCATACAGTGTGAACCTGGCTTGATAACTACACCATATGGGTTTAATAAGGGAACTGGATCGGAATTGAAGAGCATCTCCACAATGCCAACAGTCAAGTGCACTGGTCAACGATTAAATGAATGAAAAAATACTTGCTCTCAAATACGGTGGGGTCGTCTGGTATTTTCGTCCTGTACACTTGGTAGGTATGAGGCTTTTTCATCAGGCAGTACCAAAGTCCAAGCTTATCAACATCATAAACAGACTGAAACTCAACAAACAACTGGAAAACACACAGGACAGGGAAGATTAACAGAGGGTCATTGAAATTATTCGACATGTACTTGTGAGTATTTTTATACCTTGTTGAGCAGAGGCAAGAAGTTCTTCACAGGAATCATACTTCTCAAAATTTCCCTGAACTCCTTGATCTCACTTTGTGAGATGTTATTGATGAAGATTGTTCTCGATCCATCATCCGACACTATCTGTTTAAAGAAAACAACAGGTTTGTTTAAAATGTTTTTAAAAATCACACAAAACACAAAAAACTTTGATACAGAAATAAAGTTTTATATTAATGGTGTTGGTTTCAACTTTATCGCTCCAAATATAATTATTGCTGAAAACAGGAATTTAAAACACGTTGTTATACTTTAGTGTTTTGTTTTGTTTTTCATGTAATGCACATCTATAGATCTTTGTAAAAAGGCTTTTTAGTTTTGACCAAAAGGTAAAAAACAAAAAACAAAACCTAACAACTGCGTCTATGCCAAAGTGGATGCAGATAAGTTCTGTTTACCATCCAGACTACAACATCTCAGCTCTGTCGTCATGGCATTAAGCCCTCTCAGAGATGCTCTAAAAGGATAGACTGATCTGATTGGTTCCCAAGACCTTTGGACATAATTAATGAGCTTCACGAGATGGTAGCTAGATGGACCTGCTGAACAAATTCAAAGCAACCAAACAAGTAAATGACTTAAAAGTGACATTGTGGAGCTCCAAACTGCTGAATTTGAACCCTCTGAGCTACAAGTTGCAAAAGTTTTTTTTGTAAATTATTGAGGAATAATAAGATGAAGAGAAATCTGATTCACTTTGAACTAACGTGATACTTGATCAGCCGACACAACAGAAGTGCTTCACAATAGAGACTGTTAGAGACATAATGTACGTATCATTTGTTCATTTGCTGTGTGCTATTTTAGTAAAAGCCTTTACTCTGCGCTCTTTTTAGAAACAGTAGATGTGGAAGAGGTTAGTTTCATAACTTTCCTACGCTGTGAGATAAGTTCATGAACCTTGTCTGTCGTATCGACTTCTTCTTCTTTTCCTGTTCAACCAACTTCTTTTATCACACGACAACAGACTATTCTCAGTATTCTCAATAAAAGAGCTGAGCAGGAGAAAACAGTCGAAGAGAGTTTGGGAGAAACGTTGTGATCTCTGAGACTCCTCTTCCCCTTTGCAAAGCGAATTGAACTTTTGACCTTCGTCCGTGTCTGTCTCTTGTTTATCTGTATGTCTGAAGGTTAAATCTGACAGAGACCACTGTTAATTTTCATTTGATTATAAAATCTAATCTTGATCATTATTTTGTTGACTGTTCTGAATAACTTTTATCAGAAGTACATAATTTATTCCCTGATGTGGCAAGTTCGCTTAGACTAAAGGGAAAGGAATGGGTGTGTTTGTGTGAGCGTTTACTTACAAAATGCATCAGTTTCATGAGGGATTTATAAAACCCAAACTGAAACAGAAAAAAAACAGGAAATGTTTAAGTCACAAAGTGCAGCCGATGGCAACACACACACACAAGGGGGCAGTATTTTCCTTATTCTCACCGATTGCATCGACATGCTGTTTGCAATAGGCCTAACTTGGAGCCTAGCTTTCTTGAATTTGAGGCCGCTTTGCCATTTTACTTTGAGAAGGCGCTGTAGTTTCTCTGAAGTTGGCATAATGGCAAGAGCCTAAAGGAAAACAGGCAAAAACACAAAAACAGCTACAGAAATCAACACGTGAATTGTGCATTTCTTACCAAAAATGCAGCAGTTTCATAAATGTTTTAAAACATGTTCTTCTCCAGGAAGAACCCATAAGAAAACAGGATGCATAAATATAAACTGGTTATAAACTGGTGCCTACCAAGCGATTCTGGGGAATTATGTAAAGGGTGTTGCTTGCGTGTTTAAATCCAAATGGAGTGAGCAGATTAGCAATGTCTTCCTCCGTGTAGCAGCAGTTGGAATAACGTGGAAGATTGGTTATTAGAAACACCTGCTGGCGAAACTGGAACAAAACAAGAGAAATAGATTAATTTAGTTTGGAATTTTAAATGACAAGTACACTTATTTAATCTTTCAGCAGGTGGTATAATGTGACAGGCCGAGACAGGAATCGAGTCAGACTGATATTAGTTATCTGTCTCAGCCCGTCTTTGGTCGTTCATCATTGCTCTTGGGTTGGGTCTCACAACCAGAGATAATAGGAGCCTGAGGGAGCTGTGCAGACACCAGTCTGATCACCCATGGTCAGATCAACTACATCAAAACCAACCCGGTTGCAAAAAGGACAAAATCCCTGAATACAGGATGAAGCTCTTGCAGGACATTCACACATCAGCAGCATCAGAAAACCCGTCTCAGACCACTCAGCATCCATAACAGCAGGGGTTCGAGAGGAGCAGGGGGCGTAACTTCAGTCTGTCCTAAACAAAGAACGCGAGTCAAAATGGAAACCTCACCGACCCCCTTAACACAGGATTACACACAGAAAAACTGTTATAGAATCCCTAAAGGCTTCATCTGCAGTCGTCAGTGAGTGTGTTAAATGTTTCTGTTCATGACTGAACAACGAGGAAAATGTCCGGTGAAGTACGATTTATTTGGAAGGGATGCCAAGAGAAGATAGCCTGATAGATCAGAGTCACATCTAGAAAGACGTAGAGTCTGAAAATTAAGCACAGGACCTCCTTATCCAGGAGGTGGGACCAACTGCTGCTTCAAACTGTCTCTGCACGCAGTTTGTTAGCGCTACAACCAATCAGAGAAACGAATAAGGTGATGTTTTCAGGATGACACAGCAAAGAAAATCCAATAGGTTGTTTGCAAGAAGATTTTGAGAATAACCGATGTGCTCTAACACTCAACCGATATCTTCCAAAAAAAAAAAAAAAAAGAAAGAAAAAAGCGTAACCATGTCTCTCACAGCTGGCTACAGCTAACGTCACAGATACATCATCATATTCAGATTACTTCCTTTATCAATAGAGCAAGTTTACCATATGTCTCTTACCAGTTGTAAACAAGATGGGCCTCATCCACCACAATCCCTAGTGCCAGGTTCCCACTGTACAAGTTTTACAGTCCTATATGATTAATACAAGTCATATGACATGAAATCAGTAGATAATTAATTTAGCACGTTACACTGTGTGATTGAACATATGGTGAATTGTGGCTTCAACAGAAATAGATCTGAGTGTATTTCAGGCTCTAAACGCAGTGTCATTGCATCATTTGCAGGTTGCTAATGTGCTATTTCACCAGTGACTCGAACTCGAAAGTCAACATTGTCATAGTGAAGTTGGTGTGTTCTGAAAAGAATAAGAAAGAATAAAAGGAAGTGTCTTCTTTATTTGAGTTGCACATTTTTCTTCCTGTTTCTGGCGCTGTTGTTGCTAGGCTACTGTGCTGTGTAGATGCGCTGATGTTCATGTTATTTCATGGCGTGCTCCTATTGGTTGGTTAGCTGACAGAGATCGTAGAGGCAGCGACAGGCCGTCACACTCTGAGACAATTCGTCCAAATTTCTGGCTCTGTTGATATCTGTTGTAGCTCGTCTTTGGTCACAAGACGGTTCTATCCTTCATCTTTGATCCTGTGTCATTGTGAGATCTGCCCCCACTGTTTCTGAGCTACGATGGACCGTTTTCCCAAGAATCCCCATCTCTCATCTTAGATGAAATCGTACAGTGTGAACCCGGCACAAGAGATTGGAACGGAGGTCCAGACCCTTAATCAACTGTCGACATCAAAGCCGTTTCAAACGGCCGCCGTTAACCATCCAGATTACGTCACCGCTCTGTCGTCATCACATTCAGTTCTCTCTCAGAGATTCTCTACGAGGATAACCTGATCTGATTGGCTCCCCAAGACTTTAGGCCCTTCAACGAAGGTTAGTTAGACAGACCTGTTGAGCAAATTCAAACTGGATCAAAAGCACTCCTGAATCCTGCCTTTAAAACCACAGTAAAAACATTCACTTGAAGTTGTTTAGGAAAAAGGCATTTTCGCTTTGCGAGTAGAATATTCCTGCCGCTACCAACCAACCAAAGAAGTCTTTTAGGTGGTTTGAAGAACTTACATCTGGAATTAAGCATCTGTACTTCTTCAGAAAACACCCTGTGAAAAACAGTCAAAGAAAAGAAAAAGTCACATTTTAACAGTGAGGCTGGAATTCTTATTACAGGTCAAAGTTTCCCATCTTCAGACAGGTTTGCTGTGTTTCTTACTGAAATTTCCTTTCCTCAGGTGTATTTCTAACATCTCCCCAACAGTCCGGCCGCTAACGGGATCCTGCCCATAATCCGCAGTCGGCTGCCACTTCATGGCGCGATCCTTTTTTTTCTTATTCCAGCCAGGTTCAACCGCTGAAGAATTCTGAAAGGCTGAAAATAAAATAACAATAAGATAAATGGTACTATTGTCAAACTTTTTAAATTGAATTACTGAATAATTTTTTTCTTCATCAAAATCAACAAAAATTTGCGATTTTAGGACAAAAAGTTGAAATTATACAAAATTAGCAATTTTACAACCATTGCAAATTTATGTCAAAATCTTGAAAAACGTTCATATTCTCCAACAAAAAAAATAAAAGAAAACAAAGCAATGTTAGTACAAAAGTGTAAATTTCATATGGGACATTGGTTGTTTGCTGGTATATTGCGAAATTCACCATTTTACAATAGAGTTATTTTAAAAAAATGTCGATTATTAAAAAAAAATGTGATTTTTGAACAAAAGCATCAATACAATATTAGTCACAAATTTAGAGAAACTTAAGATTTTGAGAAAAAAATCACTTTAATTAAAGTGGAAAAACTAACAACAGAGCTGGATAAGGGAAAAAGAATAACCAGCCCCTTTAATGGTAACCATGGTGATGACGCGGCCCAGGAAATAGTTTGACACCCCTGCACTATGGGATAGTTGTCTGGCCTCTCGCTTTATAAGCTCAAGAAATAACACAACGACAGCTACTTCAGCTCTGTTTCTAAAATGTGACCACCCCACACCAACAGAAAACAGTGATGAGAGAACACGTTGCCAAATGTAATTTTATATTCAAGATTAAATATGTTATTTAGGACTGCACAATATATCAAACAATATCAGTATGCATGATATTAATTTTTAAAACAATCACAATAAATGGTACTCGGTTATATTTCGAAATCATACTCTCTTGTATTGCAAAGTGCCATGAATTTATATTTGAATGTCAATAATGTATTTTGGCCAATCAGACATCCCTAACAGTTTCTGGGGTTTTTTTTCCCTCTCTTTCCCTATTTAGTGATCTTTATTTAAATGTTTGTTGTTGTTTTTTTAGTCTAGGGGCCACAGCCACATTCAATTCAAGCGACAGTACACAGAAGACTATGAAGCATGGTGGAGAAAGCATCATGATATGGGATGGCATGATATGGGTCTCCCAAGCTGTCAACTGTGTTTGAACTAACTGACTGGTCGCCGTCAGTTTGACTTTCAGTTTTCTGTGTAACCAAAAACGTTTCTGCTTTTCCAAGCGTCCTAGTTTTCATTTTATTTACAAAATCTGTTGCTGCTACGTATCCAGAGGATACTGACAAAGATGTTTCAACCTTACCAGAGGAAGTGGATCCAGCAGCTTGATTCATGGAGACATCGGACACAGCAGGGTTCCTGTGAAGAAACGTTACACGGTGTGAAGTTGGAGAAAAATGAAGAAGCTGAAGGTAATGGTGTAAGCGTGACATGTTCTTTGCATTTTTGGTCCAAGTTTTAAATCTACAAGAAAGAAATGGTCACATCTAACTTACACTACACACTTAATTTTGTTAAGATTTTTCAGTTGATGTAAGGCACTGCCGCTGAGCTGGAGACAGTTAGAAAAATACATGGTATACTTATAGTTCATTATTTATTCAGCAGGATCATTACTCAGGCAGAAACACTTACAAGCCTTTGCTTGATAATAATTATCATTTTTTCTGTTCTTATCTCTTGGCTTGTTTGATTTTGGTAGCTCATCACGACTACTGGGGTACCCTTTTATGTTTCTCCGCCACATTTACACTTCAGGGTTCAGGTGAAACAGATCACCTTGTTGTGCGTCATGCCAGCTGCTGACACGAGATCTTTCTTGTGATTGGCTGAAGGAAGGATGCAGTGATCTGACTGGATATTGACACTGATGTATTGTAATGGGGTCAGCTATCAGAAAATTAAACTCCTGATTAACTTATTTAACATTCATTTTTATTTTATTCGGAATTTGAAAGCTGGAGCGCATTCATTTATTTTTATTTAATAGTTAAATAACAGTTTACTACATTTATGTTTTATTATGTTTAATTGAAATGTTACAAGTCAAGCTTGACGCCTTTATTCTCTTCCACACGATGAGATACACAGCTCATTAGTTCGACAGTGGTGTCGGCTATCAAACCCCGAGCATCTTTATTAAGACTGAGAATGTTGCATAGGTGCATCTCTCGTTCAGAAGCAGCACTACTACATTTACTTTCCTAAACAACATGGCTACCAATGTTTTCCAAACAGGGAAAGGTAACTTACTGCTGAGGAGGCGTCTTCTGCTCGTCTGTTAAAGTTGGCATACCGGAAACAGTCTCCTGTAAATAAAGATTTAATATAAATTTACCCCATTACTGATGTCAGCAAACAAATGAAGCACCAGCAAAGGCTTCGTCCACATATAAACAAACGCAAAGAAACGCTAACTTGGAGCAAATATGAGCTGGTAAAAACAGACGGACTAATATTCTAAAAGGAACCTGTCAGATCACATGAGCAGAAGATGACTACTGCATACAGGTCGGGGTTCCTTGTTGGCTGTAACTTTATAAGTTCTTTTTATTTTGTACATGGAGGTTGCTCCCGTGGCCTGAACAAGCAGCTAGTATCATGGAGTTACGTTTCTGCTCAGCTCCAGCCGCCATGTTGACTCTGAGGAACTGACCTGACTGTCTCGAAGCTCAGATGATGAGGAGGAAGATGCTGGCATCTTCTTGGATAGCTCGGCCATTAAGACGGGAGTCAGAACTTTAACCATGGACTCCAGGTTGGTCTGCTCAGACAGAGACTGGACTTCTAGAAGGACAAGGACAGAAGAGGTTCAAAGGTTCAAAAGTTGCTGTATTTTGAAGACATCCGGGAAGTTTTTTTTGCCATTTATCAAACCTGGTGTTTTCAGCAGTTTCTTAGTAAGTCTGTCAGCACTCCTCGACCTCCGTCTTTGGGGGCTTGACCTCTGCGAGGACGACTTTCTCTTCCTCCGTCTCTCCTGAGGGCTGCGTGAGTGAGAACTGCTGCTGGACCTGCCCCGACCCTGCTGGTGCCTTGGGCTGCGGGAGCGAGAACCAGACCTGGACGTGTTACTGCGCCTGTTTCTTCTTCCCTTTGAGCGGCGGCGACGGCGAGGGCTGCGTGAACGGGAGCGGCTCCTGTGTCTCATTCTCTGGTGACGAGTCTCCTTTGGTACACTGTATAATTAATAAATAAATAAGTTAAGAAAGTAGTTGTTCAGAGATGTTTTTCTCTTAGAGCAACATAATGTAAGACTGTGCTCTTGCTATTGAAGACAATATTACCTCATCTCTCTGCTCTTATTATAAAATAAACCTGCAGACCGTGGTTGCCATGTCTGATTATTCTAAGCCAATTTGAGTTGCTTGTCTTTCTGTAAATTTGCTATATTGGTACGTTATCTGTTTCAGTTGTAAACATATGTCAGGTTTCCACAACTGTACTTTGAGACACATCAATGATGAAAAGGGGAAAATTTGTCACACCAACATTAACGCTGGGACATTTAAATGGAACAGGAATGCCCTCAGGCTTTGGCAGAAGTGTGATTTGTTTTATTAGAAGTTTAACTTGAAACTAAAACAATCATTTTTCTTTTTCCATTGTGTTGCTTTAGTGCAAAAGAAAATGACCTCAGTAATGGTTCTCCCATCCCACAGCCATCCCAGTCTGGGTATCTGAGAGAAACAAAGAAGGTAAAAGTCAAATTTAAGAACAGAAACAATTTATGAAGAATACAACAACATAACAAGGGAAGCAAATTGAAGAACTTGAACTATCAAGTGCAGATATACTGATGTGTTGCAGCTTAAAGTTCTCAAAACAGGATCAGGAATTGAATTTAAAAGTCAGGTTAGATATCAACCAGGACAGCGTCCCCCCCTCCACCCTGAGACACTGCGGATGAGCTGACTCCCATCTTCACAGACATCTTCAACACCTCCCTGGAGTCAAGCCACGTGCCAGCCTGCTTCAGACCCTCCACCAACATCCCCAAGAAGCCACGGTTCACTGGACTTAATGACTACAGGCCTGTGGCGCTGAGGTCTGTAGTCATGAAATCATTTGAGCGTCTGGTCCTCCCCAGCTCAAGTCCATCACGGCCCCCTTCCTGGACCCACTGCAGTTCGCCTTCAGTGCCAACAGGTCTTTAGATGATGCTGTCAACCTGATCCTTCACTCCATCCTGCAGCATCTGGATTTCCAGGGAACCTACACCAGGATCCCATTTGTGGACTTCAGTTCTGCATTCAACACAATCCTCCCAGCTCTGAAGAAGGGCTCAGGACATCCGGACCACCAGCACTGGCACCCTTCAGGGCCGTGCACTTTCTTCTCTGCCTTTCTCCCGGTACACAAACTGCTGCACCTCCAGCCATCAGTCTGTGAAACTGCTCAAGTTTGCAAACGACACCACCATCCCAGACCGAGATGAGACTGCCTACAGGAGGGAGGCGGATCAGCTGGTGTCCTGGTGCAGCAGCAACAACCTGGACCTCAACGCCCATAAGACAGTGGAGATGATCTTAGACTTCAGGAGAGTCACAGCCCCACCATCCCCCCTTTGCGCTTATGGACTCACCATCTCCATTGTGGACTCCTTCAGCTTCCTGGGCATCACCATCACCCAGGACCTCAAGTGGGAGCTGACCATCAGCTCCCACATCAAAAAGGCCCAGCAGAGGATGTTCTTCCTGTGGCAGCTGAAGGAACTCAAAATGCTGACTAAGATGATGATGCAGTTCTACACAGCCATCATCGAGTCCATCCTCACCTCCTCCATCTGTGTGGTACCCTGGGGCCACCAGGGACAGACACAGACTGCAGCACATTGTGTTCACTGCTGAGAAGGTGATCGGCTGATCATCTGCAACCTCCCATCTCTACAGGACCTGTACATCTCAAAGACTTTAGGACCTGCAGGTCAGATTGCTTCTCACCCCGGACTTCAACCTCCTCCCCTCCGGCTGGAGGAAACACTCCACCTGGACCAGAACCTCCCGCCACAAGAACAGCTTCATCCCCTAAGCCATCAGACTCATAAACACCTGCTGATTCAGACTCAGCTCAGACTCCTTGTACATCTTCTATTTGCACAGTTCTGTACATTGTAAATATATTTCTAGTGTTCTTTATCTCTTATTTTAATTCTGCACGCTCTTAATTATTTTTTTTTGATTTCCATTAACCTGTGATGTTTGCACCATTACAATTAAACAAATTCCAATCTCTGAACGTCACAGAAATGGCAATAAAGCATCTCTGATCCAGAATCTGACAAAACTGTCCAGTGTTTCCTCAAGCAAAAAACAGACCTTCAGTTTCATTAAAAACTAGTTTTATATCAAGTAAATTTGGCCCAAATAAAATATGTTTTGCTCCTAAAGTGACTGCAGATACTTCACATAGGAGGTAATTTGTACAAGGTCTACGTTTCTGAAATCCAGGACTGATGAAGAGGATGATGGTCAGAAAGTGGTTGCGCAGTAACCACATGTTCCTATAAAAAAAATGATAATTTGACAATGTGGTTTTTCTCTGTTTTCTTTCAGGCAGAATTTCATTTTAATTCCACTTGTCCAATTTTGTCTTTTCTCCAGGCTTTGCTTTTAACTTTTTTTTGTAATTAGGGGAGCTACTGAATCAAGGGTCAAGTTTTATGTTGTTAAAAATTGTCAAAGATGAAATTAGACAAAGCAGGTTAAACTGGAGGACTCTTGTTGCAAACACTTCAGGGGTTGGATAGTGTTTCCTCCCGTTGCATAAAACCAGTGATGTTAAAAAAAACAAAACACACACAGTCATGATCAGATCAAACTAAACTAAGATGCTTCATAGAAAGTATAAAAGAGCAGAACACTAACTCTTGCCGGAGGTATTTGCAGTTTACAATGTGATGGCCGGAGCTCCGGTGGGAGAGCCAATCCTAAACAGACAGACAAACAATTAGTGTAAATTAGTGTAGATTTATATGCACACACACACACACACACAGTTTTTAAAGTTTTGTTTTTCGTTTTACATGTTCTGATTTTTTTTTTTTTTAATTCCACTTAATGTTCATGAAAACAAATTAAGGGAGTGTTCACACCAGGAAGGCGCGTTAGTTCACTGCTTTGGTCCGGACCAAATAAAATGTTTGGGTTTTTTTTTCTTTGGTGCGGTTCGCTTTCACACTGTGTTATTGCAAGTAGACCAGAATTTGTAATCAAAGCCAGGTGTGCTGAAGGTCCTTCAACCATTGGACAGAAAGGTGGGGGGGCGGGGTAAAGCAGGAAAGATAGCATCTAACAGCTTATTGTAATTTTAGCTTCTTTTTTTTTTTTCACTTTCATGCAACATTGTGCAGAGACTGCTGGAATCCTCTCTCCATCTTTTGTTTTCTCAACATGCTGTACACCTCAGCATCTTGGTGCATTTTCTTCTAGCAGCTGTGCTACATGAACATCTGCCCAGATCTCAGAGCTCCAAGTTTACTCGTGGCTCATTTCTAGTGTTGGCTACATGTCTGTGTTTGCTGTGTAGTGGAGCTATCAGAAAATCATTTCCCATAATGCTTGACAATGACAGGAGTCTGTCAAAGCCAAAAAGGTCTGTTTTTAGCAACTGGACCAGATCAAAGTCGGTTTGCTTTCACATCTGAAACGAACCGTACCAGAGTTGATATGGTACCGCTGGGTCTCGGTTCGCTTGTTTGGTCTGCACCAGAGTTCGAATGCTTGTATTCACATATGCCCAAAAGGTCCGAACCAGGGCAGGAAACAAATTTGACTTTGTTTTATGCGATCTAAACAAGGCAGGTGTGAATACACCGAATTAAAGAAGGAAGCGGGGGGAAAAAAAAATCCAGATGATCAAAATGGAAATAGTTTTAGAACAGAATTCAGTTGTTCACTTACCGCCCTGAAATGACATTTGGTGTTACACAGAGAGCAGATATGTGGAAATGACTTTGGTGGGGCTCCAGCATAGTCATCAAGTTTGTCCTGCGCTGGCAGCCCCCTGTAGACCTGACCTTGAAGCCCCTGTTCTTGAACCTGCTTAGTCAAAGAAGGTGGCAACATCATATTAATGTACTTTAACAGTTCTGGGAGCTGCGCGGGGTCAATGCCTGGGATGGGAGAAGGAGGTGGGACGCCGGATATGAGTGGAGGAGGTGCGATGCTGGACATGACTGGAGGAGGTGGTTTGGGGGCAGTGAAAAGCTGAGTCTGCACAGGTGGTCTCGGTTTAGGTGGAAGGTACTGCACCAGAGGGTACTGCACCAGACCCTGCTGGTTCCTTTGCTGTTGCATGCTGTCACTGAACGCTGGGCCACGGTGACCAGAACTTCTATAATCAAACTGAGAATCAGATGGTTTGGTTTTCAGTGTCGACTGGGAATCTGCCTCGTCATCTCCTGGGGAAAAGCGCCTGGAGGACCCCATGTCTGTGTTGTTTTTTTCTATTGAGAACATCGCAAAGACCTTTTGAGTAATCTGGTTATCCAGCACCTCTGATAGACCCTCACCACTGTGAAATCTACTCTTCCTAGGACCACTTCTAACCAAAGTATTGTTAATGACTTTATTTGATTTATGAACAGCTGATGACATGTTGTCCTGGTACATGCCTGCCCCTCTAGAACTCCTTAAGCTGTCCATTCCACTAAGGTATGAGCTTGATGAAGCATCTGAGACGTTTTCTGGATTATAACTGGGGTTACTGTCATAATCATCCATTGCAGGGAACCTGTAGTCACCGCTGCTTCGGTAGTCAGATGAAACAGATGTTGAATAAGATTTGGAAGGATCGTCCTTGGTGGCTGTTTTGAACATGGATAACCAGCCCAAGGAGCTGCTGCTACTTTCAGATTCCGAGTGTCTGTAACTTTGAGCAGTTGACGGACCTGGACAGGACATCATCCTTTGACTTGAAGATGGAAATGTGTCTCTTTCAGCGCTGTTGAAATGGAAATCCTTGCTTTCAGGTCGATGTGGAGGCCTCTCCATGTATGCCTTCGGCAGCACTGGAGGGCCAGCAGAGGTAGCAGAGTTTTGTGATCTCCTCCAGGGGTCCCTCTCCGACTGATTACTTGTGAATCCATGTTGGCCTTCGTTATAATTCCAATTCACTGATGCGTAGGGCTTATACGGAGGGCGAGACATGTCAATGTCAAAGAGACTGATGGCTCTTCCAAGAGAAACGGTGACCCTCTAGTATGTGAGAGTTGGTGCAATGAACGTAAGAGCAATAATCTTTTTCATCTGTGTCAACAATAGCTGGTCATTCAGATGGATCAGCCACCAAACAGCAGCATGTCCTCCTGTAAGTGATACACTTCTGAGGAGTAACAGCCTTTGGGCAGAGGAAGAAGGGAGACACGTCTCCAATAGCAAATAACAGCTGGATAGGTGACAACAGGGGTCACTGAGTAGGACTAGGCTTCACGACATCTGTCCCCTGGAAGGTCCAGAGGTGTCCTCACGTATATATCACATCCATGGCTTCACTAGGAAGAGGAAACAAGAGGAGGTAAAACGTCAAAAGCAGAGACAAAGATACAAAACATAGTCACAGTTACTGAAAGAAAAGTTTTAGAAGATAGATGAATTCACCCATTTTTCCAAAACGATTGTGAACAACAGATGGACAAACACAAATTATAAGGTGTGGGGCATGGAAGCTTTCAAGGGGGTGTGAGAGAACTGTCCTGGGTGTTTGTTTTGAATGAACGCAACAACAATAATAATGACTCTCCGTCTGGGATTTAGCAAATAGAAATAATTTTGATAACCATAATTGACCTAAAACAAGAGAAAATTAGTCTGCTTTACTGTCTGACAATGGGGAAAAATGAAATAAAAATCGTATCTTCTATATTGAATGTAAACGTCTACTTTCACCTGTATATCGTGTTTAAATGTCAAGAAATGTCTCTGAAAATAGGCCACACTTGACCCGACTTCGTTAAGAAAGTCTGTATAACAAAAAAATACGTAAACTGAAGCTTAAAGAGCAGAAAACCTCCAGACTGAGCTGTTTTATTTACAAACTGGTGCTAACAGAGGGCTACTAGTTAGCCTCCTTCAGAAACCAGCGGTGAAAGGCTGACAAACTCAGAAAAATGCGACAGCTGCCTTTGTTTTTTAGTCAGTCTTTTTGACATACCGTTCATTTATGTGACCACGTCTTGTAGTTTTCTTTAATAAAAACGATGTTAATCAAGATTCCAGTTTGCTTTCGCTCCACATCGGAAGTTTGTTAATCAAACGCGGCTCTTTACTGCCCCCTACTGAAACGGAGGACACAGTGCTTTGCCAATAAACAAAAAATAATAAAGAAAAGAAAATTAATATGAGTAAAGTACAGCAGTGCTTAACCTGTTTCGTTTTCAAACTAATTAACTAGATAAATGTTTTAGACCAGTTTCTAACCAGTTTGATTAAATGACCCTCTGCCATTGTTACTGTTGCTCTTCAATTGTTATATTGCAATTGCTCAAAACAAGTGTGCCCCCCCCCCCTTTTAATAAGGAAAGTTCATTCATCAAACCCTCCTCTTTACTGCCCCCTAGTGCAATGGAGGACAAGTGAGGAAGCAGTGCTCAAGTCACGCAAATAACAAACAAACAAAAAAGTCAACAAACTCCACGGCAAGAATATCTGATCCAACTCTGCGGGTCTTCAGAGTTGGTTTAATCAAATGGTGATTGGTGGAGTTTGGTGACTACCGCGACGACAAAAAGTCATCATCAATGGAGCTCCGAACCGTCGATATCCATGGCAACACAAGTAAACGGAAACGACCTTTCTCCTCTTCTTCGTTGAACCTGAGAACGTGACTTTCTACAGCAAGACGAATGCAGCATGAAGGACTGTTCACGTGAGGGAGAAATGAGAGTGAATGAATAAATAAAATATTTAATGGCAGGGAAGATCTTGTTTTGAAACAGTTGAAGATCAACTCAGACAGATAACTCAAATGTTTTAGGGGGAATGGAAAAATCATTCAAGGAGCCCAGATGGGAATATGGACGCATCAGCACATTGTCACACCGGCAAATCCTAAGGGCCATTTCTTTACTCACAGAAGTAGGAGCAGGATACCAAGAAAGTTTTTTTCTTTTCTTTCTTTCTTTTTTTTTTTTAAATTAATATTATAAAGTTTTAAATAATTTTGATTATCAGATGACATTGTGGCTAATGTTAAAAGTAGTAAAATAAAAAAGAAAGAAAGAACGTCTAAGCTGTATGCATTTTTAAAGAAAAAAAGGGGGCACTTATGAATTGGGCCACTTTTCTTATATTTGTGATGCTCGAAAGTGTAAGATCATGCAGAATAACTGTAGAACATGTAGAATAATAACTGGCCACCATGGACTGGTAGAAGGTCTTGAGAAACCTGCTGCAGACACTGAATGACCTCAGCCTCCTCAGGAAAAACATCTGGCCTGAGTTATGACTCCAGTCCAGTTTATTGTTGATGTGGACCCCAAGGTATCTGTATGAGTCCACTATCTCCACCTACCCCAGATGGTAGCTGGCACAGGTTGACTGGTTCCTCCTGAAGTCCACCACCACCTCCTAAGTCTTGCTGATGTTGAGCTGAAGTTGGTTGTGGCTTCACCACACAACAAAGCTCTCCACCAGTCCTCTGTCTATCATCATTGTTGATGCATCCGACTATGGAGGAGTCATCAGAAAACTTTTGGAGGAGGCAGGATCCAGAATCAAGGTCCAGGAAGGCAGAGAGCAGTGACCTCAGGTGGTGGAGAACAAGCCTCTCGAGTGACTTCGTGACATGTGATATGAGCACCACAGGCCTGTAGTCATTAAGAGTGCTAGGACGTCCATTGTTTGGTACTGGGACAATTCAGGAGGTCTTCCAGACATTTAGTGCAGTTGTGCCGAGGTCCAAAGATTATTGGCATCAGGTCATGACTTTTAATCTTGTCCCACGCACACAGAGGTTTCTTTTATTTTTTTCATGATCTTGTGTACTCCCCATCTTTACTCTCTGCCTCTATAAGATGCTCTTAAGTTGTCAGTTAACCTCATCTGATGCAAATTTTTATACCATTTTTCTGTAACTCAGCTTCTTTACGCACGTTTTAGCTCAAAATTAGCTCATATCAACATTTGATATGTTCCATTGTGAATAAAATATGGATTTGTGAGAATTATGAATCACTAGATCCTGATCTTCATGTAAGCAATGAAACAAAAATCTTGAATGATGTAAATTTTAGTAAGAGCATTTCCACATGCACACTTTGAAGACAGACATTCATCAGTCTCATTGTGATGAAAAATCCCCTTTAGATGGCGTCATAACCTTCACCGTCAGTGGTTTTATTTCAGTATGTCTTCACTTCTTTGTGTGATGACTAATATTCCACAGCATTAGTTTTTAGAAGCTTGCAGTTGACAGCTTATGAGTTGGTTATTTGTTCAGACATATATATTGGTGTAATAACGGAGGTTTTCACATGTCGGGGAGTCCACATACATACTGAGCTGGATAATATCCTGTACCCTTGTGTGGAAGTGGAGCTTTACTGTCAGAGCTGCAGCTGAGACTCCTTCAGGAACCTTCCATCAGCTGAGGGGTAATTTGAGAGGAAATCAAATTAGATCAGCCTCTGCGGAGGGGAATATTTATAAGATCAATAGCCTGTAATTGATAAGATGGAAGAGCAGGCAGCACCATTAGGACATTGTGTAGCAACACAACTAACTAAATAATATCAGATTTATTGTTTTAAAGAATAAATGAAAACACAAACATATTCTGAACTCTTAGAATGCAGAACTTCCTAGATAAGTCTGTAGCTGTGCTTTTATCTGCAGTATGCCACTGATAAATGTTGGTAATCGAGCTCTATAAAGACTCTGAAGAACTTCCTTTAAGCGTGGTTAACTCAGCATTACAAAAATCAAAATTAACATCAAAAAGTGTGGCAAGATTAAAGTCACTCTGTGGAGGAAAGTTAATTCTGACAACATGATGAATCCTCCTCAAATGAGCTTTGAATCGAAATGTCACTTTTTTAAAATAGACTTTGTGGCTCTAGATGCTTTTCATTGATGGCAATTAAACAGGAAATATGGACAGACATGCAGCAGAGAGCCCCAGGACGACATTCGCCTGCAACCTAACCCTCCCTACATGGAGGCTCCTCCTAAACCCAGCCAGCTAACTGGCACCAGAATAATTTCTATTAAACGATAACATGATTTTTATAAAATCTATCTTGAAATGGTATCTTGAAAAGATACATTTGTACAGGAGTGATCAAAATCTTCAAAAACTAACCCTTTAGCTTGGTTTATGGTCTTAGTCTAGAAAATATGTACATCGGGCCGCAAATAGACACCTGCTTGTTTTTAGCGCCTGGGGTCATCACACATTTTGCATATTAAACACCCACCTGAATAATCACCAGGGCGATTATTTGCATTGAGTTAAACCCAAAATCAAGGCTGTTCACCTTATTTTTGGCAGAAGTAAACAGTTAGCCACAATAACTGCGCTGCACTTCCGTTTTCCATCAAAATAAGGGAGCTAGCTAATGTTAGGAAAAAAAAGGGTGTCCCGTAATTTTTAAGATTTGCAGAGTATTGTGACATCACAGAACCAGATAAGAGTATAATGATCCAGCCTGACTTTCACATGACGGGAGTTGGCTTTTGTGATTCACCACGTTGGCAAAAAATATTCTTAATTCTTATATTTTCAAATTTTTGCTCTCACAGGGTTGACCTTTGAGACAACAAAATGATGACAATACTGTAAAACAGCTCACATTTTAAAGTTTCACTTTGATGCATGACGTGGCTTATTGCAGTTTCTTACAAAGAAAAGAGCAGTCCACAAACTGCCTGGCCAGCCATGTTAGTTATTTCACCTTTTCATTTCAAAGAATTAGTCTGGTTTATGGCTTCTGTTCAGAGACTAATATTTTGCGAATCAAAACCCAAAATTTGAGAATCAGAATCCAGAGGAGGGGGGACATAGCAGAGCTCTAGTAGCTTAGTGGCTGCTGAATAAGCTAATAATCTCAGCCTAGAGCATCAGCTCCTTCTCCTGTTATTATCTTACGGTGTTCATATTCTGAAATGTCTCCAGCAAAGGTAATGATTAACACTCAAAGGAGGATCATTTCTCCTTCTCTGACTGCAGCTGGGAGGGGCTGTCTACTGAGGAAAGGATTGCTAGATTTGTAGATGCTAGTCTCTTCAAAAAAAGAAGTAGCTAGAGGGGTCTGAATACTTGCTACATATAGCAATAAAGTCGCTAACTTGGTAACATTGCATTTATCAGCAGGAGTTTGGTGTTCTGACATCAGCATATAAAGTGCTGAGTCATTCAGCAGCCAGTAAGTAAATTAAGTAATTAAGTAAGCACATTATTTTATATAAATAGTTCTTTTCACAGACATACATCACAAAGTGCTTCACAAGGCAGATAATACTAAAAATGCAAAAAGGGTTAATATAAAAGTACTGGTTAAAAACAAACAGTAAGCCAATAAAAGTCCCTGTCAACACCAACAAAAGTCCTCTCTAAAACGAAGTCTTGAAATGCTTCAACATCATCAAGAGTCCAGGCAGCGAAGAGACAGAGGTAGAGCGTTCCACAACCTCCATGCTGTTGCTGCAAAATAGTGATCACCTCGCTATCACCTAGATCTCTCTGCCGCTTCGTCTACTGTTGATTGATGTCGCTGATTTGACACTCATTTCAGAATTGCAACTGTAAAAAGAAAAAACGTGTTTTAGAACTAGATACGGTGTGAGTAAAGAAAAGCAAAACTGTAACGTGATTGTACTCTCGTTTACAGGTTTTGATTTTTTTGGTTGCAGATCTTGAGTTTAGATTCACAATGAATTGGGCTCAGAATTGACACCATACGGTTTCTCTGAATTAAAGCTTGATTTCCAAGGGGCAATACCAATGGACGCAGAAGACATTACCTCTGGAACATGTATACAACCAATTAGGGAAACAAAGCATGCGAAATAGGCAGAGGAACAACCAGATCATTATTATTATTATTATCATTGTTGTTATTTACCACTGACCGCATATGTATTTATTTTTACAACCAGATTAGCATCAACAAAAGACATCCAAAATAGAGAGCAGTGGAGTAGGAACGCTGGTGACTGATGACTTTTGAAAGTTTTCCAGTAAAAGGTTGTTCATCCAAGGAGTTATTAGCAATTTGTCATGCCCGCTCCTTCCCAGCTACCTCGGTCAGAGTCACCAGCCTTCTGATCACCGGCCCCAACACCACAACTCCCAGAATCCCCCAGTTCTCATCATCATGGACTTCACCTGTGCTGTCATCATCTTCATCTGCTTCACCTGGTCTCCTCCTTATATATACCCTGCACCAACCCAGCAACATTGTGTTGTATTGTTACATATGTGAATACTAACACAACTCTGTCTTTGTGTGTTACAACGCATACCTTTGTCCTAAGAATTAAATCCTTCTTGTTTTTGCAAAGTCTGCCCTTGTGTCCGCCTCTGCATCCAGCCTGACACAATTTGCAACTTTTCTTAGGTCTTTTTGAATTGTGCCCCATGCATAAGCCATCTCATACCCAGCACAGTTGTGATTGGTTTGGTACCACTGGAAATGGCTTTTAATGACAGGGGTATCATGGTGCCAGTACATGTCAATGTTATTCAAATAATGAACATTAAGAGTGAAATATGTTCATGCTTGTTGTGTCTAAAAATTGAGCTAACATTCAGCAAACTCCCTTTAAGATGGTATTTCATTAGTTTCTAATTGTAATAGTATTATTACTAGTACAACTCTGTCCACCTGCCCGCTGTCCTGTCTTACAGAGAAATTAAAAGTCATACTGTAGATACAATTTGGAGCTTCAACACAAACATGTTGATGTCTATGTTCTCATTTTTATGCGGCTCTCTCTAAAGTTAGCCCACTTCTGGTAAGAACGCACACTGTCTAAATGTGCAGATGACTGCAGCGGCCCAGTGGGTCTGACTATAAATAGAGAGCAACAGAAATCCCCTCATGTCATATTCCAGCCTGCACCTACTGCTGAACTTGAACAGTTGTTCTTGTTTGCACTTAACAGACTTGTATTAACTTCCAGCGCTGCTGAGGTACAAATAGAAAAATGTAAAAGTTAGTGTCTAACATATGTGGATAAATACATATAGTGTATTTAGAATATTATAAACTGTTGGGGGAAACAAAGTCACAAGTGCAGTGCTTAAAATCGGCTTAAAAAGACTGCCTTCCTTCTCATTCTTCTCTTGCTAAAACCCTCATTCAGGCACCACATGAGATCAGGTTTAACTCAGTCACATGATGAGCCTGAGCTCCATATTTAGTTGTATTTTCAAAGGATCCAGTTCACTGAGTCAGACACTGATCTGTAGACATTTTTTTTCTATCTCATATGAATTGTCTATAACAAGAAATACAGAAATAGCTCTAAGCTACATTTAAATGACCTTATAGGCTTTAAATTATAGACTAAGCACAAAAAGTAAGGGAATTTGTGTTTGGAACATTATTTCTTTGTTGTAGCAATGCTTCCTTGGCAATTAATCGCACACCACCGGAAAGCCAGTTTATTTCCCTTTTACATGTGGGTTATTTGTGGGTTGTGCACATGAAAGATTTGTCAAATGTTCCCTGCCAATGCCAAACAACTTTACTATTATTATTATTATTTGTGCTGTTGACTCTTGTTGGGTGGATTGGTTTACTGAAGTCTGCAGAAAAAAGACAGAAAAGCAATTTAACTATTTAAATCTATTCATGTAACAGTCTGGAGGACTTGGTAGAGTGTGGAAGAACCATACATGGCCGTCTGGGATATAATCCTACACACCTTAAATCTGTAGAAGACTGCCTATGGTTCCTATGTCCTGACAGGATCTTCTTGGGATGCAGCTTGTCTCTGCCATCCCATGTTATATATGAAACATGGCTTTCAGTTTGCGGATGGTACTAGGCTTCACTCCAAATAAGCCTCAACTCGTTTTCACGGGACACTGGCGTGAAATTTCCCTATTTGCATGGTCAGTCGATCAGGTGTGTGGTTCTCAGCAGCTGGTGGTACCAGAAGCTGAGAAGATTTCTGGGGCAACCCTCAAACTCAGCTTTGTTTATTATCCAACAAATGGATGCAGGTGAAATGTGGCACATTTTAAAGGAAAACAGTGAAACTTGAAATCACCCCCAAAAAGTTTCTAAAAGTATTTTAGCGATACTTCAACTTATAACAAGACAAATAATACTTCAGCCCAAGCCTTGCAGTTCTCAAACAGAGGGGGGTGCTAGAGAGCACAATGTTGCATGATGTTGCAAAAGAAAATAAACAGCCTTTCTGATAGGATGAGATTTATTACAGAGGGAAAAAATGTATCAAACATAAACTGTGAGCACACAAAAGTGGTAATTTGAAAAACTGAGCTAGCCATTGCCTAAACCTTCTTTTCAGTTGAAAGACCACTGTCATGGATGTTAAATTTAGCTCTCCAGACTGAAACCACTTCCTGCAGCAGAGTTGTACATTTTATCATGAGATTCAATAGAGTGACTTGATTTTGGAGCCCCTAGTGGTCAGTCGAGGAGCTGCGACTTTCCTTCTGCATTGTACTCAACCTGGAAGTTGAAATGTTGCCTGCTGGTCCAGGTGAAAGACACGATAAAGTACGCCCCTAGTGGGACGTAGTGGTATGATAAGATGTGCCAGACCACTCCCACTTGTTAGCACCATATCAGAATACACAGCAGATTGATATTAAACAAGGAATTGTCATTCAATATAGGTCTGCCCCCATGTGGTCAGAAGTGGTACTGCTACAGAGTATAGCTTCAAAGCGGACACATGTATATTTATCATTCATAACAATATGATAATATTTGACAATGTTACTTTATTTCTGACAGAAATCAGGAGAGAGCATTATAAAAATAAAAATAAAAAATATAATGACCTGTATTGTTTTATGTTGTTGCCTCTATGTAAATCTGCATTTGAAGCACATTTCTAAACTTAAACTGATTGTGTTCAGGCATGTGTGACCTCAAAATAAAGGCCACTGTGCATGCGTGTGTGTGTGTGTGTGTGTGTGCCCCTTTAACACAGTTGTGATTGAAGGCAGTGTATGTGTGTGTGCATGAGGCATGAGTCAGCTAGTGCACTATGGTCCTGCTATGTGAGTGGGGGGGTGGGAGGGTGGGGAGAGACAGCTGAAAGCTGCAGCCAGACCAGTCGCTCTGTGAGTCCTTATCCGTTCTCTCTATTTCACCTCTGTGAATCTTCCCTGATTTCACAGATATCTCTTTGGACGTACTGATTTGTATGTACATGGACCACAGTGTGTCTGTCGATGGGATTTGACAGCTGCCTTTTTGTGTATTTGAGCCATGCTGCGCGTGTTTATTCTGTGTGCGGAGCGTCTACAAACGCCAGATGATGATGTCAGTGATGCCTACTGCAGCGTCACCTATGAAGGTATGGATAATGTGTGCGTTTCTTTCCAAAGGACTAAAAAGAAAATGTACGTAGAGCTTAAGTAAAAAGAAAGAAAAAATCAAAAAGGGACCACTGGCATTTAGCTGAGACAATTATGTTGATTAATCACTGAAACTTGTCAAGCAGCTGCAAAGTTATAAGTGGAAAGTCTCTGATAGTTGACTTTGCCAGGGTGGGGCAGAGAGAGACAGAGAGATGGACAGAGAGAAAGGAGGAACGAATGTAAAGCAATGATGGGAGTAAAGTGAGGAGCTGAAACTGAGGATGCAGTGGCAGACAAGAGAGAAGAATCACCAGTGCATCTCCAGTAAAGCCTGGCTATGTTTATCCTGAACAATCCCACGAGAGCAGGGTTGTCTTTAATAGACGCCCACACTGTCCTCCCCCTGTCACAGTTACGGTCAGTCAGGGGGGCCTACCACGCTCTGCTGGGACTGGAATGTGACTTTGTCCAGATGGTTAGTCCACCAACTTCACAAATCACTTTCATCTTAAAACGTCAGTTTCAGTTTCTTCTGAAGGAATAAGCAAAGTTGAGCTCTTGCAATCGTATGCCCCTGTCCTCTGTAACATTGGACTCTCTTGTAACATCTTTTATACCTTTTTTACAGCAGTATGTTACAGAGGAAGAAACTAGCTCACAGAGGAACAGTGCAAGACAGCAGAAGCATCTAATGCTGGGTTCACAGTACGATTTCTGCCGTCTCAGATGAAAGATGGCAACCGTGGTAAAAAGTGTTATATCGTAGCTTAAAAATGGTGCTGGTAGATCTCATATGTGAGACAGGAGCAAAGCTAAAAGATAGAACCGTCTTGTGACCAAAGACGGGCTGCGACAGATATCAGCAGTATCAGAAACTTGGAGGAATCATCTCAGAGTGTGACGGCCTGTCGCTGCCTCTACGATCTCCGTCAGCTCAATAGGAACACAACATGTAGCAACCTAAACCAAGTGAAATTTAATTTTGGAAGCTCATAAAATATTGATTATTTTCCAGATTTTTTATTCCATAATTTTCTTGGTGGTGTTGTTTCTAACTTAACTGTTTTATTAGTTATGTTTTGATTATACTAATAATTTGAAACGTTGAAAGAGGTCTATCTTTCTTCTTGTTTTCTTTTTACTGGACAGTCTACATAGGTGAACCATGAGTCACCTATGAAATTCCCGTTTTCCCCGTAGGGTGTTTGGATTCTCCCGTAGGCTGGGTTCACACTGTACAGTTTTTGCAGTCTTAGAAGATTAATGCACCTTGCACAACGTGAAATGTTCGATTGAGTTATGTTGAATTATTGGCTACGACAGACGTAAACCTGATCCCTATTTATGACACACTGCGCAATGATTTCTCCAAATCTTTGACACTGCCTGATATCTGTCATCTTTGTTCCCATCTCACTGTGAGATCAAGCATGTATCATCTGAGACGACCATAATGGTACAGTCTGAACCTGGCCTTCTAGGTACAGGTAAAGGTTTTCAAGGACTCAGAGTAGAGTTGCAGCTGGGTCACCTGGTTTGGATGCCTCCCAGACATCTCCCTTGGGATGTTTTTCAGGGATGTCCAACTGGCGGTAGGTTCAGGAATGCCCTGGAATTCCCCCAGAAGAGCTAGGAGGACTGGCCAGGGAGAAGGAGATCAACCAGTCATTAAGCTCTAGCCTTCCTTTACTCTAAGTGTATTGTCCTTCAGCTGAGAGGGACAAGGTTCAGCTTCAAAATTTAGTTTTCTTACATTTTCCAAACCCGCTGCAGATGATGGATGAACAAAAGCTTACAGCCCACTCAACGTGAAGGACACAGCGTAAGGACTTCACTTTTAACTGGGATAGTTTACAGTATCCTTCCCTCGGGAGGAAACAGTAGTTACTGGACATAATTAATCGAGCTTTTTCCAGCCCGGCCCTCAGTAAACTGAGGGCAGACATGCTACTGCTGGGAATAAGAAAAGATCTAACTGGTTTACAATAAAAAGTAATGCAATGTTGCTGTGTTTTTTTTAAACAAAACAAAACACTGATTCTAGTGTATGGTATATTAGACATCAAAACAGCCAGCCTTGGCTTTGAAATACAAAAATAGCATGGCTCAGATACGATTTCACCATTAACTGACCTATATATAGTCCTAGTTACACAGGTCCCGCATTAGAAATTAATTCCCCACCTAGAAAACCAGGTAGATCCTCAGTCCATTTGGGCAAATACAACTAGCACCACCATGGAACCTGCAGACAAACTCACGTAGCTAACTACGTAGCTAACTCATTACATTTAGCTCATGTTGGGCCCACTTATAAAAGCTGGAAGGCTGCAGATATTATATTCTTTCAGTATCTCACAGAGGCTGGGACACCTTGTTTAGTTTGATAACTAGCTTCTTAATATTTTTTTTTATTAGTAATGTCAGTATAATTAGCCAGATTAAGTCATTTTTTGATGTCTTAGCCAGTCTCTGGTTTGTGTCTTATCTGAGCTCTCGAACAGAAGTGTGTCATGAACTCATGACACTAGTTGCGCACAAAAGTTTCCCTGTGTAATATAAACCTTTGCCTGCAGTATTTGTACACAAACACACACACACACACAGACTTGTGACTAATGCTGGTCATTAATACATTTCAGTATTTCTAAGTGATATGACAAGAAGGCAATAATAAACCCTGTTTTGTCCTGATATAAGAAAATCAGTTATTTTCTAAATCCTTATAAAATAAGCATGTGTCTGCTACAGTTTGAATAGATTAAACAAAGGTTTGCAGTCTGAACAACCTGGAGACTTGTTGAAAATCATATTTAAATGATGCACTCAAATAGCATGTATTGTGAAACATCATGAAACTCGCAGTGAGTTTGACTGGTTGAAAAACTTGTGGTTTTGGTAGCGCTTACTGTTTTCGAAATGGGGAGTTAGAAAACACTTCACTTTCACAAACACCAAGTTGGTTATTGGTTACGGTCTCCAGGCACCTGTGGACCTGCTCAGTTAGGACCACCAATTATGGTTTAAGTGCCTCTGGGTTTCATTTTTTATTTCCCTGATCTGCCCCTCAACATTCCTACTGGTAAATCTCGCTGCATGTGGGGGCTCGACTCTTGGTAGGTTGTGGTTGGGTGGGTAGGGTATCCCCACCCACCCACCAGCTACCAAGAGTCCAGTCCAGTCCAGCCTGTAGTTCTGGTTGTGGTCTCTTGTTGATGCTGAGCAAGTGCTGGAAGTCACTACTTTATGTCTGACTGCTGGACTGCTTTATTTCAGGTGTGGATACGAGGGTTACATACAAATCACAACACAAGTACATACACCACATGCACCACCAGACTACACACCACCTCCATCACTGCCTGTCTTGTGTCCTTGTCTGTCCTGTACTTTTGTGTTCCACTATCAGTGATTTTAGTCGTCTCTGACAGAATCAGGTTTTTGGGAGTTAATAAAACATGTTAGATCAGACTGTCAAAGAGGACTGGTGAAGTACACATTCAAAGGTGTGTGTGGCAAGG
Organism: Arrhamphus sclerolepis; assembly: GCA_037176975.1. Taxonomy (NCBI): domain Eukaryota; kingdom Metazoa; phylum Chordata; class Actinopteri; order Beloniformes; family Hemiramphidae; genus Arrhamphus; species Arrhamphus sclerolepis. The sequence goes on along the minus strand of JBAMYA010041968.1, from coordinate 8,550 downwards.
TGTGTTATCCTCAGCATACTACGCCTTCATCACACTAGAAAAAAGAAACATTGTGCAGCTGTGGAATTAGTATTTTTCGACTGATACATTAGTTGTACAAGAGCAGTAAAGTTAAGGTTGCGTGGCTCCGCAGAGCAAAACGGAACAATGTGAGACCTGAGAAATAATCCAAACAGGAAACACACTTTTGGCACTTATGACTCAATTACAGCTCTGGCTAAATGTGTCCCAAAGAATCGGTTTGTGTCTGGATATGTGACCAAGTTTATGTACCTACATTCTTGAACGTTCTTTGCTTCTATACGTATGTACACGTAAACACGAACTGTGCTTATTTCTTAAGCTGTGAAACGTGGAACCGCGATACCCACTTCTAACGTTCATGACACTAAATTCCTGGATGACAGTCACACATTGTTAGTTCACCGTCACTCCTCGAACATCGTGGATCCTGAAACACTTCTGTGTATAATTTTTGCGTTTACATTTTAAAAAGAGAACCAAAAAAAGATATCAATGATCACATTTCGCTTCGCATTTGACTTCATGCTGAAAACATCACTGCATGTTTCTTTGGCATCTCTTCCCTGGTTGATATCTGATATTTAATCTGCTTACAGTCTGCCTCCTTAAAGCTGGGCACTGTCTCTGCTGGGTCTAAAAACTGCTGCATCATTTCTTTCATTCGGAGCTCATTACATTGAAAGGCTCTTGAAGAAAAGAGAACGTTAGACCATAAATCAGCTACATAGATGCTTTGATAGTTTTAGCTACGGATATTTTATCGTATTTTTTTTAAGTTAGTCCTGGATCTTTGGCCCTCATGCAGCAGTAGGTTTTCATGAAATGTTGTGATATTAATCTCGCCTCACCATCCTTTCATCTATATGAAAAACAGGTTAACATGGTTTGTTCCTAAAGCACTTTCCAATGGAAGACCCCACCTCTCAGGCAGAATCAGGCGATCCCAGATCATTTCAGCTGGTGGATTCAACAGAGCAGCAACCGTCCCGTGTTGAAGCTCATTCAGGAAGTACGTGTTGTTGCAGTTCCTCCTTCCTCCACTAGGTGCCGGCTCAAAAATAGAGAAAATCCCCCCAAACTTTACAGCAGAATTACACATATTTACAGCCTGGTACAATGTCCATGGATTCAACACATTTAAACAAAGCATGTTATTATTAAGTATCTATAGCATTTTATTTTAGTTTATTTATTCTTAGGGCTCTCGTGGCCTTTATTTGCTGTAAATTGACAGGAAACTGAGGGAGAGAGAGGGGAAGACATTCTGCAGGACTCTAGCCTCCATACATGGGACATAGGCCATTGCCTAAAGGACTGGGCTACACACATATTTTATTAATACCAGTGTATTTTTCCATGTTGTGAGGTGTACACAGTTGTGTGGCCGAACCACTAGGTGAGATATTTTCATGGCTTCTATACGCACAAAATATAACACAATGCACCTGCATTCACCATTAATGCTAACAAACTCTAGTTGTAGTTGTCATAGTTAGTTAAAATGATTAATCATTAATCAGTGAAAGCAACACATTACTGGAAAGTCTAATCAGCTGAAGAACGACTAATGATTCATTATTGTTTCTCCTTAATTAATCAAACACATTTGTGTTCTTATATATGCTGGAACATTATGTCTCGATAGGATTGTCACTATTTTCAGTGTGCAGGCTGTCATTCACATCAGTACATATTTAAATGGACATTTCTCGCACACAAATAATAAACATGGAGATGAGGGAAATATCTTTTTGACCTTGATGTGAAAGACCACTTCATAAACATTTGCCATCATCTACAAATGAAAAAAGCACCCTAGAGTGTTTTCCCTGACGCTATATGTGTTATAACTCCATAATTTACAAGAAAGAGTATGCAATTTAAACTCATGTGCAGTCATTGAAAACAAGTTGTGAAAACAGTCTGATTGTCATGTGTTCCTGCTGGTGGGGAGAAAACAGGGCTCAGCACCATCTTTATTTAATGATAAATAATTAAACTGTGAAACTCAGAAGAGACTGAAATTTCTTCTCAGTAATTTTGGGTCACCAACATAGGCTCTATAAGAAGAACCAGACAAACCCTCTGTGACATCACTCATGGGTGTTCTGAAGAGTGATTCTGAAGCCTATTTTTCCTTTAAAATATTAACTATTATTCTCTGACTGCTAAGTAGCTAAAGCGATGACAGCTAGCCATTGGCAATGTTGGCTGCCAAACAAGAAGACCACACCCCCATTCATAAATAAATTAATAGCTTTATATAAATATACCTGCTGTAAACCTTGCGCAGTTGTGAAATCTAGTCATAGAGACCAATTTTTCTTTTGAACCGGCATGGAAAATGTATTATTCTGCTTCAAAGTTGGACAGTTTAAAAATAAAGATTTGGTCTGTTTTGGAGAAAGCCTAGTGGTCAATTGAAGAAAAGCAATTTTTATTACTGTCAGCATTGCTTCAATCCAAAAGTGGGGATGTTGCCGCTTTGTCACCACACAGTGTGACCGAAATGAACCATTTCAAGATTCAGCCAGGATCACTTTTTATTTTCTTTGTCAATGACTGATTATTTCACTTTATTACTTGGATATTTCTTTCTGGAGAACTAGTAAAGTATTAGCTCCATCGGTATCTAAACAATTTACAGGCAGGCACATCTGCTTCTAGGACTGGTACAGGAAGTGATATGATTGACTGTTCATGGTGGAGCTGAAGATATTTGCCCAAACCTGACGGGACCCAGTGGGTCTCGTCAGGTTTGGGCTTAATTTCTATAATTTCACACGGCTTGAGCTTGCACTGTAAATGATCAGTCACGTGATGCATTTTGATTAGCGCAAGCAAGATGCAAAAATGGATGCTGAGGAGGTGAAACGGAGGCTAGCATCTGGTGATTATATTTTGGTTGCACCAGCATTGAAAGCAAAGTCTTAACCATGTGCATAATGAAAATAATGAGCCAGTGGCTTATGTGAAAAACAAACAATGTGACATGTATAAATGATTCAATCTTGACAAAAGGCAAAACATCAGTGTGCGCACCTTTGAATAACGTTGGGCTGTAAATGGATTCAGGCTTTTAAAAAGCTGTCAATCAAAATATACTAGTCAGGCTCAAGCAGAACTATGTGGGGCTCGGGATCAGGCATAAGTTTTAAGACCTGATTACAGCTCTAGTTGAAGAAAGCATGCCACCTTGAATTGACCTTGAACAACAGTCACACACTTTATTGTGGTACACAATCTTGTTTGGCAGTTTGAAAGGCATTTTGGTCATTATAAAGAATATATATTTGACTTGTTGCTCTTGTCTCTTGAACAAAAATGTCAAATAATAAGACATCTGACTGAAACTCAAACTCAAACTGATACTCAAGGGTATATTAATAGATTACCAAGCTTTACTACTTCTTTAGACTAAATAGGATATGAGTGGTGTATTGACCATTTTAACATATGTAGGTCAATCTTTTTGCAATATATCAACCAATAAAAACAAAATTTTTTACTTTTTTGTGCCAAACTTAACATATTATGCAACAGTGTCTAATTTCCAAAAAGTGTGTATTTGTTCACTTACTGCGTCATGCCTGTAGGTGACGCTGTTGCACTTCAACAGTAAAGTTATTTATGTGCCTCCTTCAGAGCAATTAGCCAAATCAGGTAATAAACCAAGAAAAATAAATTCAGTAATCCATTAATGTTTTAATGTTTTTCTCAAGATTTTGTCCAAGAAGTCTGAATATAATTCATGGATACCATGGTTTAGTTCCTCTATTCTGACTAAAACTTCAGTGTCGCTTGAGCTGATTCAATATTTACTGACAGGCCTGGACTATGATAATTTTGACATATTCGGATAATGTCTTATGATGGTTAAATCATTTTCTCTCCCAGAACAGATTTGAAAGTAAAGTTTCTTTTTTTTTCTTTTTTGGCTGGATAAACAAGACACCTTTAGTTTACCAGAAACACAAGATTAAAACAAACCCATAGCATACACAAAAAAGACCAAGTCAGATAAAGGAATTTATGGAACGACATATGTAGGTGGAGAGAAAGAAGCTGATGACATTCTGGCAAATATTTGGCCATAAGAGAGAAACAATCAGAGACATGAGAGGAAAAGAGGACAGGAAATGTAGAGATTTCCTTTGGATGTGAGGTGTGTGTTCCTGACAGGCTCGCTCATTGCCCTCTTGTCAGAATGAATCAGAAACTTAGAGAAACTGGTTTGGTCAAGACACGTCTCCATTCGAGAAAAGAAGCTTTTATTTTGTAGTTTCCAGTGCAGACAGATGCCGTGAGAGAAACCGGCAGAACAATCTGTGGATAATCAGCTTCAAACTTGGCAAACAAGGACTTCAGTTGCTGCTGATTTTTTTCTTTTCATTTGTTTGTTTAAACAATACCAAGTTTGGGAAAGAAGAGCTTCCTTTTACTCATTTTCCTTTTTTCTTGGTTAACTACGGTGGTCTTATCATAATTACAAAGCTCCCCTGGTCATGTTAAAAAATAGTTTCTGGCTGCTGAACTGGTGAAGCCAATTTCTTGAGCAACTTCTTCCAGCATCGCAGGACTCACTGCTGGACACTGCTGAGGTTTCAAGCATGTTACGCTGTATTCTTCAGCGCGCCAACAACCTAAGACACTCTCACCCTCTGGCCAGTGTTACATTCAGAGGTAAGACAATCATTTAACGCCCAGAGAAAGAAGAGGCAAAGGGATCACTAAATCCAAGATTTAGCCAAGTGAAATCAACTTCAGTATTTATAGATGAGATATTGTTAATTCTGACCGCTGGGATAGGATTTATCCATCTGATGACCTTTGTCAGGATGATGTGGGTTTATAGAAAATGGATGGATGTTTATTTGAAAGTCTTTAGTGGTCAAGAGTAAAAAAAACAGTCAAAGTAATTCACACATCTCAGTGTCCAGATCAACAGCACATGATACATCTCCATAGTTGTTGGTTGGACTGCTGAACACCACATTAACAGTAAGGCATCGGATATACTTGCAGTTTGACTATGCATGCGCGTGCATTTGTGTACACAAACGGCTGAGAACGTTTCTTGCTTCCTTACTACACGAGCAGAGCTGTACTGGCCTCTTGGGGGCAAGATGCTGAGCAGGCGTCAAAAAATACAACTGTATAAACGAAGCAACACAGAATAAGTTATTCCTTTGTTTATGTTTTGGTCACAACCACAACAAAACATCAGCATCATTGTAGATGTTGTGCTAGACCATAAGATCAATGCTGTTGGGATAGAAGTTTGTCTCATTTCACAAATGTGAGAAATGAGACACACTGATTCTTTTTTTAACGTACTTTTGTTTGTTTTGTTTGCCGACATGTTGCATCAGGCTGCTGCCCTCGATCAACACAACCAACACCACACACAGCAAGCGGTTGTATAAAGGTCGTAACTCCAGAAGAACCTTATGACAGTTTGCTAGCGGTCAACTGTTACACTGAGCTACACTTGTGCTTCTCGTGTTCAAGGGGATCTTGCATCTTGTGGCATATTTTTTTCTCAGAGTTTCTCTTGATGAGCATAATTATTTTCATTATATCTTTTGGTTTCCCTTTACTCCTTTATCTAGCTGTATTGCTGCAAAAACTTCATATTTGGCTTTGTTACTATAAAAATGGCAGTTGTAGCCATTTAAAACTCCTAGCTTTTGTGGCTGTAGTCTCAGATGTTAATTGTCTCACTTTAAGTCAAAATAATATTAGCTTTTCAGTTTTATGTCAGGAGGGACTTGTTATAGGTTAAACTAAAGGTTTGTGAATGAAACAAATCTACATACATCACATACAGGTATTTGGGAGGATTTCTTTGTGTTATTGTTAGTATTTGTCTGGTAATTTCGGCTAAAAATCTAGGAAGCTAGTTAAGTTAAGTTAGCTAGCACTATTAACAGTAGCACTGATCACCACATTCATGTTATTTTATCCACAGCCAGAAAAAAGCAAAGCCAACATTAGCTGAATTTCATTTGCTCCAGTTGTGGTGATAAAACTGAGCTGAAGTGAAAAGGATGTTCTTTTACTTTAACTCATGGCTTGAATTGTGACACAATCAACTTGGCTAGTGCTTGTGCAGTTTAGCAGTAACTAACTTTAGACAAGTAATTAGGTTAACTGGCAACAGGTCAGTAACATGACTGGGTATATATCTCGAAATTCCCCTCTGGGGGATCAATAAAGTATAAAAGGAACATTCAGAGAGACATAGAGCCTCTCAAATATGAAGATAGGCAGTGGTTCACCAATCTACGACAAATTGCATCTAAAAATTGCGGAACAATCTCAGAAAAATGTTCCTCAAACATAAAATTGCAAAGACTTTGAAGATTCCTTAATCTACAGTAAATACAGAAACCCCCACCTGCTCTCCAGGCACCACACCGCGGCAGCCCACCGCTCTGGGTCCAGCAGCCCAGATGGGTCAAATGCGGAGAAAGAATACTAAATCAAATTAAAAAAAAAGTATTACCAAAAGATTCAGAAAATCTGGAGTACGCATGTGAGTGCGCATGGGGACAAGGCTGAAGGTCGAAAACTGGACGTGTGTGATCTCTGAGTCCTGGGCATCACTGCATGTATGGACTCACCAACAGTTCCAGAAATCACAGTTCGCTGTGTAATCCACAAATGCAAGTTAAAGCTGCATCATGCAAAGAACCACCGTCAATGATGAAAAGTATATAGAGGTTTTAGAGCAGCATGTGCTCCCACTTCAGGGAAGTCATTGCTTATTTCAGCAAGACAATGCTAAAGCATAACTTGCATCCATCACAACATTATGGCTTTGCGGGACTGTTTACGTTTTACACAGCGCCACAGTTTTGTTTTGTTTTATTAATCTACGGCGCTAATTATTTTTAATGGCAGCCAACAGGAAATGCAGACTACACTGTAACACTTTAAATATACAGGCCAAAATTAATTTTGATTTTATCCCAACATAATTGTGGGTCTATGTCTGTGTTAGAGAGCACTGAGCACTGCTAACTCAGTAACAAAGCTAACACCAAGTGAAGGGGGTGTCCATCGCCAGCACAGGACTGATTGTGATATGGCTACCTGTTTTCAGTGTTCTTGTTTTTCCATCTATTTTTTTTTTGTACCTTCCACACATAAGGGTTTGCCTCCTTAATGAGGTGAGCTGTGCTCTTAACTTCCTGCTTTTGTCTGAGAACAGTTTCCTGGTGCCATCACACGTGCTTGTGCTACCCTCTTGTCCCAGTCTGAACCGAAATCTGAACAGAAAAGTCTTCAGCAAACAGCAGTGCAACTGTCCGAAAGTCCAAAACAGCAACAAGTGATGCTTATTATCTGTCTTTTGGGCAAAAATGATTCATGTCACCTTAATAATGTCCTTTTAAAGCAACTTCAATTTAATTCAAAAGGAATAGTTTTCTTACTTTTATGAAGCATCGTTGAAGCTAGTAGATACTGTGGCACACATGAATAATGGTGAAACTAGTTCAAAGAGCTTCAGCAGACATCATGTCACAGGCAACTAAGATGCACAAGCATGTTATGACAGAAGAGAAACTGAGGAGGTGACTGAGGAAGAGACCAAACAAAACTACTTTTTAGACAGTGCTGTAAAAGTGCCAATAATGTCTGGCTAAATCAGTTACATCAACCTTAGTTCTATTATAAAATGATAAGAAGTATAAACTCTCCTCCTTTTGTGTCTATTGACAGACGTTTGCACGACATTGATGGTTAACTTGTACGAACTCGTCCCAGTCCTGAAAAAGAGACCCTTTTAATACACTTGCTATCCACATACAGAGTTAAAATGACCTCAGTTTCTTTGTGGGTCTTAATGGTGTTGGCCTGTTTTTGTTTCAACTTCAGAGTTTTTCTAGTTCAGTCTTAATTAAGACCCTGTTCTTGAGTTCAGTTCAGTCCACATTTGTGCCCACACATTTTTGTTTTTCAAAAACTGCATCATTTTCAAAGATAATATGTGGTTATGATATTTATTGGCTCCTTCTAGCCACAAATAGCTGGACGAACAAACCAAAGCTCAGGTCTCAGGAGGTTAAAGGACTTTTGTTTGATTACTCCTGCCTGTAAGACCTAACAACAGCGATCGCTAAGGGTATGCATACTCTCACGTAAGTGAAATGACATTTAATAGACTTGTCAAATACTTAAAATAACATTAATTACCATTTGGCTATGAGCATGTATTTCGTTTTTGCTTAAGAACTGTTTCAGTTTATGTTGTTTTGGTCCCTAACTAAAAGTTTACATTCCATAGCATTTAAAAATAGACCCTACATCCAGAAAACTCCTAGAAATAGTTATGACACTTGGAGTGACTCAGCGATTTTTCTTTTTCAGCTATTGTGATGTTTGATTGGTCAAAGATTATTCCACATCTAAAAACTGATAACTGGTAATGAACGACTTTCTCATAAATGTTCATGACAGCTCTAATATAAAGTTTGTTGCCATGTGAAATGTAGAAAAGTGGTTGATAATGTGGAAGAA
>JBAMYA010041967.1:0-15006 GCA_037176975.1 Arrhamphus sclerolepis | reverse complement strand
GAATGAGAGTGTGAATGGTTGTATGTATGTGGCCCTGCGATGGACTGGCGACCTGTCCAGGGTGTACCCCTGCCTTTGGCCCAAAGTAAGCTGGGATTGGCTCCAGCAGACCCCCGTGACCCTGCACAGGAAATAGCGGGTATAGATAATGGAAAAACAGAGTGTGTCCCAGAGGAAGCTCTAAGGCACACTACAAGTGTTATTTGTGAGTTGATGGAAGGTGTGTTAATTTGAAAACCATCTGATCCTACTAGGTGTTTGTACTTGACAACTACCTCAGGTGAGATTGTGCTGTTATTTAATAAATATGAAGCAAAAAAGAAAATATAATTGGTCAATGCTGAATTACTGAAAGGAAAGTTAAATGTATAAGAGAGCTTGTTATAAGGAAAAGTCCATGACAGCAAGACTAGGAGTGTAAACCAGTACAATTTGTTTGGAAGGGTTTCCATGGATAAACAACTGAGTTTCACAAAACTGCATCTGAGCAAACCAGCAGACATCTGGAACAATGTTCTCTGGACAGATGAGATCAACGTAGAGCCCAGACCCATGTTTGGAGGAAACCAGCAGAAACACCTCAGACCTGCTGTAAAGCACGGTGGTGGAGGAGTCATGATTTTGGTCACAAGTGTCCCGCAAGGTTCTATCCTCACCTCTTACTAGTTTAATGAAAATGATTTTCTGCACCTACTAATTATCTTGATAGCAGCCTGGAACTGCATGCAGATTATTTATGTGGACCTCTTATCCACTGTCAAGTACAGTGGGTGATGGATATGGGGAGAGTGATGATGTGGAGACCATGAACTCCTCTGTAAACCAGAGCATTCTAGAGACAAATGAGAGTCTATCGGTCTGACAGATGACGATTGGCAGTCATGTGAAAGAAAATTATCCAAACACAGCAGCAGATCTACATCAGAATGATGAAAAATAAAACAAAAAAGTTTGGGAATGTTCTAGTTAAAGTCTGGATTTCAACCTGACTCAAATGCTGTTGTGGACCTTCAGAGAGCTGTGGAGAATTGAATGTCCAAAAACCTCAATAAAGTGAAGCAACATTGGTAAGAAGAATATAGTCCTCCAGAACCATGCAAGAGACTGATAAGTCTCTAAATAATAAATAATAAAGTAACATCTGTCATGTGGATTCTGAAGGCATCAAGGAAAGCTTATTGTGTGTTTCCAGCACTGCTGCAGATATATGGTCTACTCACATGACTTTATGGCCAGATAAATCCAGCAGGATCAAGGATGGAGCTCAGTGAGGGTATATTGCTCTGAGCTCCTTTACAGCCACATTGACTCGGTCATAAACTGACCGTAAATCCAGAGGCTTTTAATAATGAGGCCATGCCGTCAGCTGACAGCAGCATATGTCTTCTTCTGTGGCTGGTATGAAGCCGCTGGGCCAGATAATAGTAAATACGATGACGGGTATTAGCGCGGCCGAGCTGAAGTCATCCTGCTCTGATGTGGACAGCAGTAAATTTAACTTTAAATCGTGAATGTGCAGCAGCGCTAATGAAATCCTTGTTTCAGCTCATTGTGTTCCATCCCACTCACTGAAAGAGATTTCTTCTGTAACTGCAAGAAAGTTCACAGAGATTAGACACTTTTACATGCAAGATCCAAATTACAGACAGAAATTCAAAACCTGAAAACATGTTTGTCATCATCAAAGGATGCTGTGATTGTGTGGTGGAGCTCTAATGAGCTCAGTCTTCATTAAAATCACCAAACTTTACATTCATCGTCAGGTTCTAGTCATAATTAGTATCTGTGTTATGCAAAATGGCATCATACAACCAAACAAAAGAGGAATAAACTGATTTTCTGTGTTAATTTGCTATAAAAAGTGATCTGATCTATAAAATAAGCCCGTTAACCAGCATGAGCTCAACTGCTGTTTCCTTGAAAAAAATATGTCACCTAAACCACAGAGGTCTTTGTTACTGTTACTGATACAGGAAAGTTTTAACATTGTTTTTTACTGTATATCACATTTTTTACACAAAGTGCTTTACAAAGAAATTATAACTAAAAGAACAGAAAATTAAAGTAATTAATTGATAAAACTACATGAGATCACACATCAAAACATTAGAAATGTGTTAAAGGACACATGTTGTACCTCTTTTTAAACAAGTTGGAATAGGTCTATGGGCTATACAAAACATGTTCATAAGGTCCTTTGCACAAAATCACACTCAAATAAAGAGATCTCACTGGCTCTATTCTTGCCAGTTTCACTCCCTTTCACAATGAGCTGTTCAAAGGCTCAGTCACGTTTATGTAAATAAGCTGTTGCTGGCTATGTCCGAACCTAGGCCTATCCCATGACCAGAGCCCCTGCATGGCATGTACCACTGATAGACTGAAGAAGTGGCTGACATCATGGCAGGAAAGGGTTGTCTGAAAAACAGTAAAGATGCTCTGGTCGTGGTTGCACAAGAACAGACTCTAAACACTAGATGAGTAGAGGCCGGGGGCTACCACACCAGACAGGACCCCAGATTAAGGCTGTGTAAAGAAGCCCCTGAAACAGTGCATCATATCACAGCAGTGTGTAAGATGCTGGCAGGAAAAGTATACATGGAACGCTATAACCAGGTAGCTGGTATAATACATAGAGACATCTGTACCAATATGGACTGGAGGTCCCAGGACCAGGATAGAAGACACCTCCGTTGAGAATGAATGGGTCAAGATCCTGTGCGAAGATCTTGTTCAGTTTGTCAGTCTTGAAGATCCAGACTGACAAACTGGTGATGGCTGACCAGCCTGACATAGTGGTGGTGGATAAACCACTACTATAGATAGATAGATAGACAGACAGACTTTATTGATCCCCCAGGGGGAAATCCAAGTATCACCAGGGGGAAATCCAAGTATCACAGCAGCTTATAATAGAATGGAAAATACAGGTTGGAAGAAATAAAATATATAAATAATTATATAGACATAATTTGTGTGTATATATATTGTGGAGTGTGAAGTCACCAGTGGTGCCAGTAGTGACTGGGGCACTTGGGGCTGTAACTTGCAATCTGAGTGGATGGCTCCAGCAGATACCAGGAGACTTCTTTCCAGACAAGCACAATATTGGGAACAGCAAAGATCCTGCAGAATGTTACTATAATGACCAAGTGTCTTTTTCTAAGGAACCTTTCAAAGAGGAGTTGATAAAGTAAGGAAAAGCAAATTTGAAATTTTTACTCCAAAACAACCAGCATTTATTTATCCCATTAATGAAAATGTAAACCTTCATTTCTCGTTTTGCTATCAATGTCAGTGTTGTCAAGGAAAATATAAAATAAACTAAACCCAGTCTTCCATACTCCTCCACCTGGGTAGATTGGTTTTCTTGTTTTGTTTTTTGTTTGTTTGTTTTGTTGTTTTTTTATAAAGTTTATTTTATTCTATTAATTTCTAATTCCATTTATTTATTCTCAGTTTTATTGAGAACAAATCTTCAGGAGCAGGTGCATATTTGGATCATTTGTTTAGTCAATGATGCTTTGTTTTAAAAAGAATTGGATCTAAAAACAAATGTACAGAACACAGCAATGATAGGACTATCAAATATGTGGCAGGGGTTGATAGGACAACAGATTTCAGAATAACTTAAAAACAGGATAAAACATCAGCAGCGTTCATTAAACTGTTGTATTTCCATTTCTGCCTGGTAAAACAGCAGCCTGAGCTCCACCTCATTAGCAATCTGAGCTTCACTTTCACTGTGTGTCTGTGTGTGTGTTACTTCTGTTAGTCAAACTCAGTTAGTCCTGAAAGCTTGTTTGCTGAATCGACTGAGCCTCGTTGGATCACTGAATGATTAGATCCAACTGCTTCTGCAGCGCTACATTACCTTCCTGCTCTAGTTTGGGTTTTTGTTGGTTGTGTGTGCATTTTTGTGGAATCAGACACCAGACACACGGTCATTACTTACCAGCCCAAATCAGAAAAAAAAACTAGGATGATATGGAAAATTCAGAATATCATTAAACTGTTCCAGGAATTTGGAGGAAGCTCAGTTTGTACAGGAGAAGGGACCAGGTTTAAGCTGGACACCCGTGATCTCAGACGACCCCACCTCAAGAACCCCCATTCATCAACATCTGATAGAAACACATGGATGCTTAGAGGTGTCTCTGATGGACCATCACCATCGAAAAATGGATTGTACTAACTGAGGAAAACCACAAGACTCTGTTGGAGGTCCCGTGTCACAGTCACAGTTTCTGTCATCTGGTGTTTAAATGTCAGTTTATTCAATTAAATTCAATTAATTTTTATTCATGTTGCATCTATAAAGACACAAGGTGTCTCTAGGTACTTCAGAGAAAGCATATGGAAAAGCCTAATGTTTATATGCAGATGACACTCTGATCTATGTTCTATTATCAGAGGTAAGCCTTTAGAAACACTCATTTTCACTTGTGTTATGGCAGGATTACTACAGAAAAGATCTCAGTGATTTTGATTGGTTATCTAAAATTAGGCTGTTCTGTAAGTGCAGTAAGAAGTCGAGAATGATCTTGAACAAGGAGAGCTGCAGATTGTTATCTCCCTCATATAAAGAGAAGTAAGAAAAGTTTGTGGTTTTCGGGCCACGGCTACAGAAGGGGAGAAGAACTGATCAGTGACCTTCTCCTGCGCCAACACAAACACGGTGCCACCTCCGTGGGTCTTCCATCATAGGCCTCTATGAACCAGCTGGATGAAGAATGATCCAAGCTGTCTGTGACATCTGTCACATTGGACAGAGAAGGCTGGAGGGCTAGAGTGGTAGAGTCCCAGTGAGATCGACCACATGACAAGCTTTACTGAACAAATCTTTGTTTTGTGTTTCAGCAAATGAAATGAAGCTGATGAGCAGGAAACATGAATTATCGTGGGTTCATGCTGTTTGGATCCAGAATCACTGTGTTCAGGCCACAGACAACAAGAATATACACAATTTCAATCATTTACAAGAATTCGCTGGGTTTTTTTTTACCCATTAACTGCAATAAAATCACTTGACTGCAGATGATGGCATAAAAACAACATCTGAAACAAAGTCACACAGAGAGCAAATGAGCTGCTTCGCCATCAAACTGATGAATGATTTGGGCTCATTTGTGCCTTGTTAATTACAGAAGCAACGATTAAATGAATGAGTGGACAAATGGGGAGATCCAATTTCACAATAACTTAATTTCATTCATTTTCAGTCCTCCATTAGTAAGGTGTTCTTCTGCAGAGGAAACACTGATACCCAGAGATGCTTAAAGGAAGATTTATGACATAAAAATAGAAAAAAGGAGGTGGAAATTCTGACAGGACTGTCGAAGTAAAGGTCTGAAGTAAATTTGGAGAAAGACCGAGAAGAGATTATGGAAGGAGGTCAAAGGAAGAAGTGTAAGATGCACTAAAAGAAGAGCTGATGGGAGAATAAAGTTCTTCTATTGATTAGGCTGTTAACTCTGGAACAATTAGTCATACCTGCATACACTGGTAGATTCCAGGGGCCTCATGTTCGAAGACTTGCGTGGAATTCCTACTGAAACATGACATATGATCAAATCCAAATGTCCTACTATGCACAAAAAATTCCCAATGTACAAAACTGTTCGCACGCAGAAATCGAAGAACATTTCCTTTGTATATCCACGTCAACATGGAATTGAGCACACGTTTGAGTACCCGACCCCTAACTGTCCATGCCCTTATATGAATATGTAAATCATATTTAAATGATCCCTGCACCTGAGAGTCCCTTCTCTGTGTGATCAGAAAACCGAAGAAAATAATGAGTAGGACAAGGAAAAAAGAACTTTACCGACAGTGATCAGGAGGTGCTACTCTCTGAAGTGGAGGCACGCAAAAATGTGCTCATTGGCACGTTGTCATAAACAACAACTGCAAGAAGAGTGGATGGGAAAGTGTGTGAGGTTGTCAATGATGTGATGTGAGAGAAGCACACATAGCCAAATGAGAAAAAAGAGGTGGCTCAGTTGGTACTGTGATCGCATATAAACCTGAGGATAGGTGGTTTGAACCCTAGTTCCTTCTGTGCCCACCAAGAGGCAGAGCGGGGGAAGGTCAGCATTGCTTGGAGCTGTAGCAGTACAGCTGAAAAGCACTATATATGTGAAGGCCATTTGCCATTTACAAACTATTGTTGCAGAAGTGTGCTGGGAAAAGGTGAGGCTGAAGACATTTCACACTTTATGGGATTATTAACTTGAGTACTTTGCACACAGAGACAATCAGGGATTTGTTAGAAAGACCTGAAGCTGTGGTTTAACCAGCAAAAAACAAGTCACTAACTTTAATCTACTGACTAGTGCTGTGAAGACGGGATGGAAATTGTGTCTCATGTTTGCAAATCACTCAGTCTCAGGACTAATAACAGTTTTCCAGCATCACCTCTAAGTGTGGCCAAAGTAACAACAGAAATGTGTGTACGCCAGCCATGAAGTTTACGTGAGGCACCGCACATTTCCACGTTCAGTTCACTCTTGATACATCTGGACTTTGCTGTGGAAACGAGGAAATGCCACGATTTTATGCATACAAATCTTTGTACATGAGGCGCCAGATGGTGCTAAACCTCCGCCCCCTTTCATCTCCAACATGACAGGTGTCCTTTCAGCAAAGCAACGGTTGAACAGCTGTTTCACCATCAGAAACAGCAGCCTGATGTCAAAAAGTTGCCATTTCAAGAAAGTCTCAATTTTATAACATAATTTGTGATTTTTACAAGAGAAACGTACAATTATGCAAAAGTCACAATTTAATATGAAATTTGGTTCATATCTTTCTCTAATCTTTTTCTTTTTTTTCAACGATTGTGTTTTTATTGTTACGACAGAAAGTTGCAATAATAGGAAGTTTGCCATTTTATATCATAAAAGAGTAATTTTATGTGAAAAGGTTTTTATTTTTACTGAAGTTGAAACTTTATGACAAATGAAATTAAAAGAAAAGACTTTGCAACAGCCATGATTTTCTTAGGTTAGGATTTTTTTTTAAAGTAGTAATTGGGCCTCTGCATAGCCAAGAGATTAAAGCAGGCATGTACGAGACTCAGTCCTCCTGCAGCGGTTGTTAATTTGACTCCTGCCTCATGACCCTTTGCTGCGTGTCTCCCCCATTCTCCCTGCCCCACCTTCCTGTCTCCTGACTGTGATTAAAGGCCACTAGAGCCAAAACATCTAACAAAAAAAAAAGTTAATTTATGTCAAAAAGTGACAGTTTAATGATTTACAATTACTATTACAATTACAATAAAACTATTTGACAAAATTGCAACTAAACAATATTCACAATTTTATGACATAAAATATTTTTGTGTCAAAATGTTGTGATTTTGTGATTGAAGCTGAAGTTGAAGATCTTTGAATTTTTTTAACATTTTACAAGTTGTGATTTTGCAAATCTCAATATGTTTTTACAGCTTCTGACTGCTGCAGGAGGACTGCAGCCTGTGAACATGGGCCACCTACTTAAAGCACTTGGCAATGGAGCAGCATTCTTTTTATGAAAAGTCATGACTTTTAAAACAAAAATGTGCAATTTCCAAAAAGTTCCAATTTGACACCAAAAAAATTCTGAATTTTGTAAATTTAATGATTTGGTAACAAAAAGTAGCTTCTTAAGAAAAAGTTGTAATATTACAAATTCTGCAGTTGTACAACAAAAATCAAAAGAGTCATAATTTAATGAAGTTGAAATTTTTAGGCCAGAGAGTTGCAGCCATATGGAATTCACAGTTTTATGACATAATGCCATAATTGTCATGATTTGGAATTGTTTGGTGTGTGTATGTTGTTGGGATCTGGATTTTCTTCAGTGTTGATGGTCTGGGTTATTGTTTTCTTGTCCCTGACCTTTTCTGTTCCTGTCAGTTTTACTTCCTGTTTTATTTTGAAGTTCTGTTTCTCTACCATATGTTCTGTTTAATTTTCCTATTCCTCGTTTCCCTGTTCTGTTTCAACTGTCTCATTACCCCTGTGTGTATATAAGGCCTGGTCTTTTCCTGTATGTTTGCTGCTCTGTTAACTGTTTGTTCCTTGTATTCTGGCCCTGACTTTTGCCACTATATTTGGAAAATAGAGGACTTGCTTTTTCGGACCTTTAAAACCTAGCTCCTGTGACAAAAATGTTACAAATGTTACAAAAAAAAATCTATACTAATGTAAAAAAAAATTGCAATATAAAAAGTCAGAAAAAAATGTTTTTGGAGAATTTTCACAACAAAGAATTTTTGTTAAAAGTCCAAATTTTGCTTTTTATGACAAAGTTGTACAATATGCAATGAGACGTGATTTTTAAGCCATAAATTTATCATTTTATGTCAAAAGGTTTTAATTTTGAGAAACTCAATATTTTACAACAAAAACTTGTATTACATGAAATATTTTGTTAAATTTCTAATATTACAACAAAATACTAGGACTATACTATATAGGACTATACTATACATGGTGGCCTAACTGGAGACCAGGTAGAAGATTATGGTCTTGAAATGGTACAAGACACTTTAAGGAAAACTCTTCTAAGCTTCAACCCCAAACCTTTCACAGTAGTCTTTTAGTACAGTTAACAGCAGTGTCAACTGTATCATCATAATCAGAGCATACAGTAAATAGACTGATGCTCTGATAATAGCATAAGTACACTTGAGCCACAGTTATAATAGCCATTAACCAAGATCAGCCGTGAATCATATATAATTTAACCTGATGAGGTACATAAAATTCAGTTGTCAGAGATGTACACCCTGGTACAGTTTTTTTTTCTTTTGTTTACCAGGGTGTAAATATATTTATTTCTGCTTAAAAGTTGGACATTTTGACATGAAGATCAACGGAAGCGCAGTCTCTAGTGGTCAGTAGCAGAATTTCTTTTCTTGGTTCTCTTCAAAAGGATGTTGCCTTGTGGTGTATCAGTGTACTGATGGACTCAGACTATTCTTGATTGTATTTCTCCACAAATCTCCTTTTAGAGAGGATACCAGAAAACCAGATGATTCCACGAGGATTACATAGTTTTTAATCAAGTTTTGAGTACAGGTCTCATAAAAAGTGTTATTTAAAGAAAGGAGGGATTTTCATCATTGATGAGACCTGCAGTATTGTCAAGTGTACCATTGATCATAGTTTCTTAAAATTCTTGAAATCTGTGGGCTGTATAGTGTTGGCAACATTTATTATGTAGAAAAAGAAAAAGCTCTCAGAGAAAATGATTCCTCTTTGATTTCTGTATAACCTCAGCATTGGTTTTCTCTGCTCTTAAAATGTCAAACATTCCTCTGCATGGCAGCATCAGTCAGAGAGGACGTCTGCAGCTGATGTGAGTCCAACCAAATTATTGTCCTGCACCAAAATCAAAATCAAGTTTTATGCTGTTTAACCCTCCTCAGCTCTTCATAACCGGAGGAAACCAAGAAGTCATATTTCACCACAGTCATCAATAATAAATGGACGTCTTCTGTTTAAAGTACGAGGCTCACTGAGGCGTGTTAAAAAGACATGTTTTCGCATTGCTAAGGGATAAATGAATGATAAATGAAGATGACTGGGTGGAAGGGTTTCCAGGAGAAAACATCTGAGCTTCACAAACCTGCATCTGAAGAAATCAGCAGATTTCTAGATCAATGTTGGCTGGACAGATGGGGAGTCCAAAGGGGAGCCCAGAACCATGTTTGGAGGTAACCAGCAAAACCACCTCGGACCCACTGTCAAGACCTGGAACAATACTGTCAAGTGTTGTAGTGCCTGTGAGGTGTCCACACTTGAAGGACCAGGACCAGAATTCAGAATTCACTCAGTTCATTTTATTTGCCCAGTTGTGACAAGTGAAACAGGTGAAAAACCTTCAAACAAATCCAACAGGTAAGTTAAATACATTGCAATCATTTTACCTTAAAGTCTTTTACTTTAATTCATACAAATTAGATAGAAAACCCAGTTAATTCAGTATATTTATCTTAATAAAATGCTTATTTTAAGGCCAAATGTAATGACAATGCTATGTTTGAACTTTATCCAGAACACAGAAATAACACATTAAATGTTTACCGAACAGAGCATTACAAAATAAAAGCCCCAGAAAGTGCATTTTAAGAGTCCAAAGTGATCTCACCGATAGCCCTTTAAGTCCAAAGCCCAGCTGTTCCTCACAGCATTTCAGTGTCTCTGTGTAACTGCTGTTTGTTCAGCTTGCTGTTCAGCTTGCACGGAGGGTCACTGTGGGAGCGACAAATACAGCTACACAAACATCACTGGAATGTTGCAAGAACATTGCTTGAATATTGCAGGAATCTTCATGAACCACTACTAGAATGTTGGTGGAACATTCGTGAAAGATTGCTGAAGCAACATTGGTGGAATTTTTGTGGAATGCTGTAGGAACAATATTAGAACATTACTGGAATATTGCAGGAATATCAGCATTCCAGGAGCCTTCTGCCTTTCAGAAGAAATGCCTCATACCCAAGCTCAAGCATGTGGTTGAAGGGTGATCTGTGGTTGCTCTGCAGCTGCAGGGCCTCTTTGCAGTCACTGAGAGGTGTTTGGATGACCAGTAGATCCGATGCCAACAAGGAGGCCTTGTTCAGTCCGACCAGTAGTTTTTCATCACTGGTGGTAAAATACTCTGTCTCACAGTTGACACAAGGTCAGTAGTTGTTAGCAGAAGCTGATGTTTACTAGTATCCTTTTATAAACCACCATGATCTCATCACTGACCTCTATCACACAACAAAGAAAGGGTGCAGATTTGCTTTAGTCATAAAGTTAGTTTACATCAGTTAGAAATCCTATTCTGAGTGTTTTTATTTCATTCTGAACATAAAAATGGTAACTATGTGCTGGGTGGTCATGCTCTGAGTGTCTGTGATTGACATGAGATGAATTTGGGATTAGGCTGATTTGGTTTATTTTTCATGTCCAGAATGTCTCCACTTCTACCCTGTTCTTCAATGTAGTCACTCTCACTGCTGTTTTCCCTGTTGCTCTCTACAGCTGGACCAGTTTCATTAGAAATAGACCACATACAATTAACCACATCATAATACTAACTATGTGACAATGCATATATGACTTTGACTAAATGGCCTCACCTGTGACCTTGAGATCACTACTACCTGGCAGATTAACCAGATAAACCAGATATAATAACACATTGACATATGACGTACAAAAATTGAAGCAACGTGCCACTTCAAAACTTGTCAAACATACACTAATGAACCACTTTACATTATCAGCTCAACATAAGTCATGATGATAAATATTAGTACAGCACTTTATCAATATTCAGATTCATACGGTCAGATTCATCTCACCTCTTCACATTTGTCTGAGCTGCAACATGGCTGAGCTCCTTCTGTCAATTAATAAATAACACTCAAGTGTTCCATATGAGCAGTGACAGCATGTGGATCAAACACAAGCTGGGATTGCATCATCAACTTATCATTGGTCCCAATGTTAAATCTCAGGACAACTACATCACCAGTTCATCTTAAAACTTCACCTGTGACACTGCCTCCCCATCATTGTCTGAGCTACAGCAAAGCTGTGTTCTGTCACCTGACAAAAGACATACATGCATGACATATGACCAATTTGAAAAAAAAAAAGAAAAACTTAAAGGCTACTTAAGGATTTATTCAGTTACTTTGTGTAGTTCTAATCATGATTGTTTACATTTAACAGTGAGGGAATTTTAAAAACAATCTGTGCTAACTGCAGTGTACAGTACCTGCAAAAGCACCTAATCTGCTCAAAATTATTTGTTTATGTCTGAAAAAATGTATTACAGTCAACATGTCATTGTCATCAGAATAAAAAACTGTGTGTGTCAGTCTGGCTCGTCATTTTCTTGCATAAGGCTACAGTCTTCTTCCTCTGACATAGTTTTAACAGAAGTTAGACATGCTCCTCTGGAGACTGTACCATATTTATATGTTTAGGCTGTTTGTTCTGCAGCTAGTTTAAAGACCAAGTTATTCATATTCAACCTATTTTTAGCACCAAAGCTAATGAAAACTAGTGTTACCATAACAATAAACTCTTTCATTTGTAAACTTAACTTTAAGTAACTTATACTATTCTGAAGAATAGCATATTCTGTCTGCCTTCTTCTTTTTTTCTGCCATCTGTGCTCTCTTTTGACACCTATTTGTCTTGCCATACCAGAGCCTTGGATAGTTCTTCAGAGGCTATAACTTTGGTGGAAAAGTCCTCTTCCTTCAAGCACAGTTTTGGCGCTGCTAAAAAATAATGTCGCTACTGTGTCTCACATGACAACAGAAAGGAACGGACAATTACAGTGGCCATATGTTGTCGGGAGGTGGGACTCAAGTGGAGAACATAATTTAATCCTTTGTGCACGTCTAGATTAAAGTGACACTGACAGGACTGTATTTTGGAGGAGGGGGAGTCAAAATTATTGGTGGGGGCACTTCAGTAATTACCGGACGATGATAATTCTACGCCCTTGTAACAAAGTTCCAACAACTCCAGAGAAATGAGAGAAACCAGAGGTGCAACATTTAGTTCTGCAGCTGCTGCACCTCTGTTCCTCCATGAGAAGAGGTCATAAGTGGGCAGAATGAGCACTTTGTGAAATGGGTTAGGTTAGCAGGAAGGTGAAATAGGACGATGAAAACTGTCTTATGGTCATCTCCTTGTAACAGTCGACAAACAAGATAACTCTGAGGAGAAAAAAAGGCCTCCAGGCAACTGTGCGTTACCTGACGGCTGTATAAATAGGAGGAACAAACATGCGCAGTCTTGTCTTTCTTCTCATCTTTGTTTTCTCGATACTGGCTGAAATCCCGGGAAAATGCATCTTCATTTATCTGGTGCTGCATTTTTAATCCATGTTCACCTCAATGCTTTTTTAAATAAAGGCTTTGAATGCTCCACACTTGTTGCCAACACTACTCCTACTCAAGTCCTGTTCCCTTTTCCTGCTGTGATGCTGGAATGAACATTAAGGTGGTTTCATCAGAATATATAATTCCTGTGGTTATAATAACTTCTGAACCTCTGACATCATCAGAAGACGAAACAGCAATTAACATGCAGGGGATGGATGGATGGATGGATGGATGGATGGAACAGTGTGAACTGATGACACTTCTTGATGGAAGTCTGAGAGTCTACACCGGAGTCAAAGCAATTGACTCATTTTTAAAGACTCTCATGATCTTTTTAGAAACTGGAAAGTTTACTTTTTAATAACAGAGAATTAAGCCAAATGGTCTGAAAAACGTCTAATCTAATGACAAAGAAGCAAACTGAGGTCAGGACTGGTTCATTCTAAAAAATAAAAAAAAAAAATCTCTCATAACCCATAGAGACAGGAAAAACATTATTTCAACAGAGATTTAAATATATTGTTTTCCTTATTCTTTTTTTGTTAGTTTCTGAATAACTATGAGGGAGTTGCTGCCAGTAAAGATTTAACAGAAGCTGATCTTCACGTGGCAGGAAAATAAATCCACATACAGCCAAGATTTAGATCAAATTATGTTCTGATGTGGGCTAAATCCAGCTTTGAATTAGATTTTACTTTGTTTTCCAAGATGATGGTGTTAGTAGAGAAGAAATAAGTACTATTTTCAAAGATTCCTCAGCAACAGGCATCTAGAAGTCTGCAACATATGTGCAGCAGCCATACGCAGAGTAGTTATCCAGAGTAAAGAGGAGATCACAGTTGGTGCCAACAACAGGGTTAGAGGCTGTTGTTGTTGGACAACAGAGTTGTGTGACCTCATGCAGTTAGAGATTATATGTGAGGGAAGAAGTGGCCAGGCGTGGTGGTAGATGGGTTATGCTGGTAGACATGGCAAACCACCAAAGACAGAGATGTAAAAAGTGCATCCACACACCATCGTACCATCATATTTAATTTGTCCTACAGAGACCCATGGATGAGCACGCATTCTGACCACCGGCATGTTGAGAAGGTGTCAGTAGGTTTTTCAGTGTTGTGACAACTCATAAATTCATGCATGCAGTATAGATGATCTCTTTGCATCCTAGGAAGCAACAATCCAGTACCAGAATGATGGGAAGAAACTCTGCTGAAAGCTTCTACCAGCATCACCACCAAAACCAAACGGAAATCAAACTCCACAATTAAAAACAGTTGGATTATAAGAAAAACACAGAAACAGCTCGTCTCCACAAAAATGCTTCACTAAATGAAAAAGAAGGGATCAAAAGTCACCCAGAACAGGCTGCAGAATCGAGGGGGTCAAGTAAAAACTAGCAGACAGTGATCCAAGGTGCTTGGCTGGTGGCAGAAACAGTTCAGGGGGATGACTTCAGCTGGCCGAGTTCTGGGTGAACCGTGGTTGAAGCTGTGGTGAAGAAGAAACACTAAATCAGTTTAAGAGCAAAAACAAGGACTTGAACATGACAAGAGAGGGGCCAGGAAGAAACCGTAAAGACCAACAAGGATGAAGGGAAAGAAAAGAAAGACTCAAAAAAATTTAAAAAGCCAAGATCCACTAAACACCCCCAATCCCAACAGGAGGAGGTTTGATTCATACCCACGGAAAGTTACGAACCACCACACGTACATTTCTCTCTGCTGACAGTTCATGCACAGGTTCTGTTCACATTTCATGAATGTGGCCTGTTGAGTAGACCATGACACTCCCCCACCCCCTCAACACACACAGACACACACACCCCACACCCCTATCAGGTGACTCTAATCCATATGCCTCGCAGTTGATGATTGGTTGAAAATGGGTCATGTGACAGGAAATGATCCAAACACAGCAGCAGATCTACATTAGAGTGATAAAGATGCAGTGGTGGAACCTCCAGAGAGCTGCTGATAGGTGAAGAACTGAAGCAACATCGTCGAGAAAAATGGACCAGAATTTCCCCAGAACCAGACTGATGAATAGTGATGTCCAAGTGAGGCTTCATGGGGCTTTGAACCCTTTTGGACCATTGTGTTGAAAATTGGTTCATTACTCGA
>JBAMYA010041966.1:0-15007 GCA_037176975.1 Arrhamphus sclerolepis | reverse complement strand
GAACATGCAAACTCCACACAGAAAGGCCTCTGTGGAGGCTCGAACCAGGAACCTTCTTGCTGTGAGGCAACAGTGCTAACCACTAAGCCACCGTGCTGCCGAGCTCAGTTTCAAAGGATTCAAAAAAAACAAAAAAACAATTATGAATCTCTTTTTTGTGTGTTTGCTTGTTCGAATTTTATGTGTTGTGTTTAGAAAAACAAACAATAAAACACAAATCTTCACAGGCCTTAACAAAGCGTGCTCTGTGTGTTTACAGTTGCTAAGCTACAACTGTACGATTACTGCTCAGTGGACGGTTTGGCAGATGAATCACATTAGAGATATCACTGCAAATATTCCTATGAGACAAGCCATGACACACAGTAACAAACAAACAAAAACAAAATAAAACAAAAATCAAAAAGAGAAACAACAATAATGTATTGACCCTGTCTCCAAACTTCTCAGATCTCAAGATGATTGAACATTTGTTGGATATGCTGCAATAAGCTCAATATACCAAGTCCCTGCTTCTCAGTTCATTGGATCAAAATGATCTAATAAGATGAATTTCACAGAACTTGCAATACTGTATGATAAATTAAACATTTAAATGCAATCTAAATCTTGTGTAATGGCCCACATCTCATCATAACCATACAGTAGAAAGAAGGTCAATGAGCAGAATGACAAAATGATAAATAAGATGAGGTGATGTAATTTGTTCTCAATGTTTATGTAAAGCTTGGTGGAAAAATATTGAAGGCAAATGTTTTAGCCAAGGGAGTTTCATTGCAGGAGTTGTAATACCCATTTCATTCTAACCCCCCCTATCATTTTCTAAATGCTAAAAAATGTCCACACAATGGCGGCTTCAAAATGAATGCAAATATCCATGTTTGATTTTGAAATTTACTTGAAACTTTCCAAGAATTTGTGCAAGCCATGTAGTATCCAAAAAAAATAAAAAATAAAATAAATAAATAAATAAATCACTTGTAATTGAAGGAACTGAGGCTGGTGGCAGCATCCCATTGATTGTCATGCGACAGATCCAAGTTTGAGACTATTCTGACAAATCACTGTGTAATGTTCTTTCACCTTTTTGCTCACTGTCCCTTGTGATTGGTTAGGTTTAGATACCTTGGCCTGCCTTGGGGCATTCTTCCTGTTGGACGTCCAGGAATCATCCTAATTAGGTGTTCCAACCATTTGAGTTGGCTCCACTTGATGTGGACGACCAGTGGCTCCACTCTGAGTCCCTCTGATGGCTGAACTTCTCATGCTATCTCCAGGGGAAAGTCAGATAAATACAAGCAGCTGAAAAATCTTTTTGACAGTCTTTATGTGCCACATCTGTATGTATTTTCATACAAAAAGTAAACATTTCTCAGCCATTTATCACAGTTTAGACTATACATTGATGTGTATGTACTTCAGATGTGTCATAACACCACAAACTGTCTCTGTAAATCAGACATATTTCTGAATACTTTTACATTGGACCTGAGAGGTTATATACATGGCAGGGCCTAAAATACACATTATTAAATATGTCACAGCTGTAAATTGCTAATGGATGGACAGCTTTTCAGAGAATAAAGTATACAATGCATAAAGGGCAGGAGTGATATAAAACATGATCCATCTGCTTTAACCTGAACAGTGGATCCATGTTTCTGGGAGTTATTGTCTTGCTGGAGCAAGACGATTAAAGCTTATAACCAAATCAGATAAAACAAAAGTCTCTGCCACAAGCAGTTCTGTGTGTTTTAGCAGCTGTGTATTTGTGTGCAGTTGCACCTGCAAAGGACACAGCTGAGTTCCAGCTTAAGATGTGAACTCGACTACACTGCTCACCGCTCCCCTCCTGCTCCCCGCTGGGTCTTTGCTGTACGCTTTAGCAGAAACCCGTGTTTGAGTCAGAGAGTCAATGACAGCCCACCTCGCACACTCAGCCACTGTGCAAGTGCAGCGTAACACAACCCAACCTTGCCTCCAGCTGATAGCATTGTAATAATGAAAAATGGATGCTGGAGGTTTGTGCATGTCTAGCTGGTTGATGGAGCGTGGGCGCATACATACATGTGTGTTTGTGTAGATTTGCTATCACCTCTGTTAGTTTGTTGAGAGTCAGGATGAGCCGGTAGGTATGTTCACCCTGTAGTCATGCTTCATCCATGCTAATGAGGATATAAGGTCTCCCATTCCTCAAGGTCATACACCATAGGGATTCGCCACCTCCTGCATCCTTATTCCATACGCTCTGGATGCAACGATGGACAGTCACAGATCACAGTGACCTCGAAACATGCGGGGTTTCTATCTGAAAAAACATGCTGTACATGATAGCAGATCTGCTCAAGATGTTCCAATTATCAGCAGTACATTTTTTCATGTTTTTTTTTTCTAAATGTAAGAGATAATTAATTCAGATTTCACATCACTGAGGATCACACATTTTAGATATCGGTTAAATTTAGATATGAAGAGCAAATCTCTGCATAATGTAAATTGGATCTGCAAGGCTGGTTCTGTGATTCAAATAGCATACGCTCCTGTTTTAGCTTTTGAAATACCCTTATTTACGTTCTTTCAAAGGTTTGGTAAAGACCGCTGCTACTGTATGTTTGGTTCTTAACTTTAAGTCAGCACCTTAGCATAAAAGCTGGAAACGGCTAACTAAATTTAATGATGTTGTTTTGCATAGGGTAATGTGCTGGACAATTTCCTTCCAGGTGCAATAGACAGGCCAGCAGCTGTCTGATATCAGACAGTGTTGTGTTTCTCTAAAGATGCAGGTATTCAACTATCCCAAACCAGTCATGAAATATCAACAGCATGGGAACTTTTACATTTTTAAATAGTTCATGGAATTACAATGGATGTTATTCTTATTCTGATATCTGGTTAACTCTAAATTTGTGGAAATCAACCTAAAAAAAATGTTGCCAGCACTTAAGGGTGTAGACTAAAATTGCATCCAATTATTTTTTTTCTTCTCAACTTTTGAACTTAACCAGTGCTGATGCATAATGGTGGATGATGTCTGAGCAGGTCACTGGGGCTGACTAATTAAAGTCGCCTAGGGAGCAGGAAGATGTTCTTTGTACCAGTTTTTAGAAAATCAGTAAATAGGTAGATGCCAATTACATTTATAGAATTTTTATTGACACAGTAGTGTGTAGCCATGCTGACATTCCTGTTTTGCTGCTGTGTCTGAACTGGAGCTGTGCAGAGTAGTGCTCTGTTTGTCGTTTATTAGGCACTAAAGTGACCACAACCAAAATATATCCTCAAGGCGTACAGCTTGTCAGCAGCATTAGACCCATCCATCTTGCTGAGTGGCAAAGTGTTAGTTCTACCCTGATTGTTTTTCAATCAACAAAGCATTGCATCATGTTATGATTCCAAATGAATCAGTCATTTCATATGAGCAGACAGATTCAGAGGTCTGGGTGCTGGCAAAGATTTCCAGAGGTTTGGTCAAATGATCTATTCATGAAACACTGAATTTGGTATATATACTTACAGTTTTAGAAGTTTGTTGGTCTGAATTATATATAATCTGCAGAACAACTGGCACATTGGCTGCCAAGAGAACATATTTTCTCTTCAAAAAGAACACAAGAACACAGCTTAGTAGCACTATGCGACTTCTGGAGCAATGTCTTTTCGATAGGCAATACCAGAAAAAAAAAACAAAAAAAAAAAAAGAAGAGAAAAAAGAAAAGGAGATGTATGACCATAATGTACAGCACCATGTGACAATTAAACACAGCATATCAGCAGAAAATACCAAGGGTCAAATGACAGGACCTGGGCAAATTGTAGTCACTGAAAGTCAGTTGTATTGTAATCAGTCCAATAGTGACTGTCTGAAACACAAATCTAGAACATAATAGCTGAAAAGCAAAAGAATCAATATGTTGTAATTCCCTGTCAAAATCCAGACCATAGCCTGATTGAGATGCTGTGTTAAAACCTTAAGAGAACTGAATCAGATGAAGATTTACATTAAGCTTATCACCATTTGTAGTAATAAAACCACAATGGAAAACAGTTGAAAATAGCCAAAGTGCACTTGTCAACATTCAACAGACAAACATTAAAACCTGATACATTACCACATAAATCATTAAAATAGTATAAAATGAAGTATTAATAAATAACCAGTAAAAGACAGTTTCCTGCAGTAAAGTACATATTTGAAGTGCTTCAAAGTGCATTGTTCAGATTTGTCACAGCTTGTTAGAAACTCATCTAGCATGGTGAGATGTAATACATTTTAATCGATCGGTATTGTTTTCCCAATGGAAGAAGGTCAAATATTACAGCAGCAGGGTGAGCAATGGGGTCATTTACATTGATAAACACACTGATAAAAGTTCAGAAGAATCTGCTTGTTAAAGGTGAATTCCCCTAATATACATAGACAGAAAAGACATTGCCATGCGGTTTTAACACTAGCGCTTGTGTTAAGATGCCAGAGAGTCACACACAAGAATTTGCAACATTCTGCCATCTCTACCTCAGTACCATTAATGATGATACGCAAAGGAAGGTTTCTATTACATCTAAGATCAATAAGTAGCTCATTAGTAACATATAAATAACCATAAACAAATTTCAACAAATATCAGATTGAGCTAAAATTCCTACTCTGCTGTATGAAAGCATAGCAGTGGAGGGATCTTCCTTACTTCATGATACTGCTGCCAAAGAAGACTCTCTAAGGACGTCATAGGGTGTACTTTGGTTTTCATACACTGCTTCTGGTTTCTGGCTGGGAATTTGTAAAGTAAATAACGGCACATGGTCACATGATGTTTTGCTGTTCATTTGAGTTTTGATGTATCTTTTTTTAAGACCAGGAAAAAGATTAAATGATATCTACATTATGACTTGATGATATACAAATGTTTTGCTTAATTCAAAGAATTGAAACATAGCATAGGCCTACTGTTTGTCCCATGACTGTAAGTGTCAGTCATCCTCATCTATTTGTAAATACAAAATGGTGTTGATCATCTCAACCAATTGAAACTGCTAAAACTGCTAGGTTACACAGCAACAATTATGTGAGAATATTGCGGAAAAGTATTCAGCTGCCAAGTTTAACTTTTTGTAAAAAAAAAAAGATAAAAAAATCCTGGCATGGTTTTGTCCCTTACACAGTCGCTGCTCTACCGCTGTCTCTTTAAGCCCTCCAGAATGCTTCCAAAGAGAGATTTCCATGCTTGAGCTAATCTCAAAACCCAGAACCAAATCTTGAAAGTGGCAAGCGACTGGTTGTCTGTCAGGAGAGATTCTGCTCCCTCTACCTCAACAACCAAATCAACCAAGCATGACCTCATCTCTCTCAATGGGACACCCACATAAGCCAAGAGTCTCTTCCATCTCTGCCTAAACTTTGTAATCTGAACATACAGGAGGGATGAGGGACGCTATCCCAATCATAAAAATGGGGCCGTGTTACAGCTCTTGAATTCTTTCCCCACTATACTATATACACTCACAAGTGTGTATGGCTGCAGGGAAAGCTGATCTACAAAGCAGTTTCCAGTTATGCTGGTATCAAAACTGTATGATGTACAGATTAGACTTGACGCTTTCTGCAGGTAGCACAGACTGAAGGATTAGTTCACTTTAGGCAAAAGACCTCTATGTAGTGTCTTAAATCTGTGCAATACACTACAGCTGAAAGGAGTTTTCCCTGCTCACCGTGCCAACCTGATTAGCCTGCAAGCCTGGATGCATCTGTTCAGGAGCTGTTCTGCTGGGGTTTATCCTGTTTAGCAGAGGTGAGCAGGATTGATGGTGGAGGGTAACCTGCTGACAGCCAGTCACGGATCTTAAGAATCATGATGCTCGAAGATGGAACAAGGAATTTAGCCCAATAATTGTGTCTCATCTGTCCATGTTGCTGATGAAATATACATTTAGGAAAATAGAAATACAGAGATTTTTAGCTTCCAGTTGCAGCCATTTATGTTTTGAGTCTTCAGTTAGCAGAAGAAGGGACAACTGCATGCAAAGAAATCATACTGGGGATTTTTCTTTTGTTTCACAAAAACAGATCTTAAATAGTGGGTAGCAGACCCTGTGAAGTTGCGAATGATGTGAGCTGAGGACTTTGGCAGATCTGTTCCTCCAAGTGACTGCACAAACTAACATAATGCAGACACTGCCCTTCAAAACCACAGCATTTATTTTTCTGTCCATCCCACATGACTCAAACATGGCTCACTTTTTCTCACCTCCCTTCATTCTCCCTGTCATCAGTGTAAAATACTTCACCCCTGCAGACAGAGACAGATGGAGAGCGCAGCACCAGCTCCCTGCTCAACTCCAGTGATTTATGCCCCTCTAGCAAAGATCCAAACATAATCACACACACACACACCTATACGCTCATGTACGCTGTATGCATGGAACCATACATCTGGAGATGAGATTGCATGCTTATGCACACAAGGACCTGCTGGTGACACACAACTGAGTGCATGACAGTACCTGTCTTGTGTTAAAGTTAAATGCCACAAGCTGAGGGCTTTTTAAAATGATATGTGCATCTTTGAAGCAACAAAATCACATCATTTGTCCATTTCTATGACAGTAAAGTAGTGACAGGCTGCGGTGATATTCTTCCTTTTTTAGGCCACCTGACTGAGGCCTCAGACTCAAAAAGCAATGTTACATTGTGCTGCAGCATTTTACTACTTGAATAAGAGGTTTTACCTTCTGTTAAGAAAAAAAAAGAATGGATGATGAGTGTAAGAACACTGCTGCAGTAAATGAAAGTGAGAGGAAACGGTCAGCAGAGAGGTTTATGTGTTTATTTATGCCTTGTTGAGGTCTGGGGCTCAGAGCTATTATGGTGTTGAGACAAGGACATGGTTGCTGTACACAAGGCAGTAAGGTCATTGTAACATAGTTCTCCTCTCATTCAGTCATCCTCCAAACACACCTGGACACACACACACACACACAACCAGCCTTTTAATATTAATTCAGAGGTGGGAAGGAGGGAGGGAGGGACATGCATAGATGAGGTTGGGATGATAGGGAGAAGGGTGGCGCAGGGTATGCTCGATGGGGGTCGGAGAATAGAAAGAAGCAGTCAGATGGCAGACAAGTAGAAGAGAGGGGAGGAGGGTTGAGGGTGGTGGAGAGAATAGAAAATAAATAAGTTACTTCAGTGATAGAGGGGGTGGGGGTCGTTTGTCCTGCAGCCCAGGTAAGGGTGACCTGTTTGTCTCTGTCGGCCTCTGTTACTCCACTGATGTCTCCATAATAAGCTTTCGAAGCAGGTAGACATGGAAGCACAATGCAGAGAGCAACAGCAGCAGATTCTCACAGGTGCAACCAATCTTCATTCAACTGATAACTTAGAGGGATTTACTGAAATGTTAATAAAGTGAGTAAAGAGCACCATTCATGATTTTCAACGTCTTTGTTTTCACTTTTTTTTTTAGCTCAGAGAAAAAGGAGGATAGGATAGCTTTGATGATTGCAAACTGCATTTTCAAGTGTTTATATACCTGTGCTACCATTGTTGGTCATGTCATTCTGCCCATTGACTGACAAACAAGATGAGTTTGGTTTTAGGTGTGATTCATGTCAAGTGGTGATAATTATGTTATCTGGAACTTTAGCATTGCAAGAGTTTCAGTTCTGGTGTGTAACATTTTAAAGTCCTTTTAGAATAAATGTAGCAATATTCATAAATATTATTTCATTACAGAAAAATCACATGAAAATAAGAAACTAAGCTTTCACTGCCTTTGAATAAGCAATTTCTATCAAAAGACAGAGCGAGTTTTTTACCTTGTCCTCTGGCATATTGCCTTGCTATTTTACTAAGGTAGCCCAGAAGAGATAAAGAAAACAATGGCTGTAGAGCAGGGCTTCTTGGCTTAGCCCACTCATCTGGATGGGAAGGCTGAATGATGTTGCT
The DNA here is from genome assembly GCA_037176975.1 of Arrhamphus sclerolepis. Taxonomy (NCBI): domain Eukaryota; kingdom Metazoa; phylum Chordata; class Actinopteri; order Beloniformes; family Hemiramphidae; genus Arrhamphus; species Arrhamphus sclerolepis. Next base: position 7,065 of record JBAMYA010041966.1, on the reverse strand, counting down.
GTCCTACACAACTGACCTTTAAATGATATCGATATCATTATACAACAGAATGAACTAAAAATGAATGGACTAAAAAACATTTGAAATGCATTAAAGTGTCATGAAATTACAGTTTCAAAATCCTTCTGATGTTTAATTGACCTACTGTTCCAGATCATCTAGTTGCCTGAAACTGTACTATGCAACTCTATGGTCCAGCCTGGATCGCTCTTGCATACAGTCTATACATGCATTATGTTGAAAAAAAACCCAAACCACCAGTAAAGGTAAGAAGGAGAGAAAATCTTGGATTGGTTTTGATGATGTGTTTGAGTACAAATCAGAAGTTGACAATGCCAAGATATTTCTACTGACTTCTGACACAACTGTGTTCGAGAATGAATTCCCTCATGAAGGGAAGCTTGCCTTTGAAAAGCAGAAGAATGTAATGAGGATATATTTGATGTGAAACAGCATATGAAGTAAGCAAATATTTTCTCATTCTTTTAGATTATTAATGAATACAGCCTAAAGGGTGACAGAAGCCAATGTCTTTGAGATGATCCCAAGGTTTGTTGCAGGAAGGCATCTGACATAAAATCCATGCAAAAATAAATCTGCAAATCAAAATACCCACGTACCCCATGCTGGATTGGTCGAGGCCCCAGGTTAACAACGACCACCATCTGTGCTGCTGACCTATAGGGTGCCGGTGGAAATTGGGCTACTGTTGATTGTAGAAGAGAAGGAAAGTGTGTCCATAAGCAGAGAGAAAAGAGGAAAACCAAGAGATTCGGTCTGAGTGTAAAGGGGCTTTTAAAGATGGGGCTGTGGCAGAAAAAGCTAGAGTTGGTGTGTCCAGGTGGAAAGGTAGCAAGGTCAGAAGCTTAAGTCCAGGGTTCAAACTGTTCTATCATGGTGTGTATGGGAAGAGAAATAGAGTAAGAGTTAGTTTGTTAGGAATGCTCTGGAGGTGAAGAGTGTCAGACAGAGTGATCAGGCTGAAGCCTGAAATTGAAGGTGTGATGGCAGTGATGGAGGTAGTTATGCCCTACAGGTAGGATGTGAGTTAAAAGAGAAGAATTAATTCTGGAATCATAGATGAAGCTATGGAGAGTATCCACAGAGATGAAAGAGTGGTGACTGGTACAGAATTTAATAGACATTTTGGGTCAGACAACAGAGGTGATGCAGTGATAGACAGTTTTGGTATCCAGGTTATCAACACAGAAGGACAGATGGTGGTAAATGTTGCAAAAAGGATGGAAATGGCTATGGTAAATAATTGCTTCCAGAAGAGGCAGGAACATTGGATAGCTTACAAGATTGGAGGTAAGAGCACACAGCTGGACTACATGTGTAGATGACATAACCTGAAGGAGATTGGTGACAGCAAAGTTTTTATAGGTGAAAGTGTAGTCACAGCACAGGATGGTATTATTTCTGAGGTGGTGAGGAAGATGATGAGGACAAAAGCAGAGCAGAGGATGAAGTGGTGGAAGCTGGAAAAGGAAGAGTCTCGTTTGATTTTCAGAGAGGAATTAAGACAGGCTCTGGATGGTCAGGAGGTACGTTCAGGACTATACAAGTACAATTAATGTCATCGGGGAGACAGGTAAGAGAGTACTTGGTGTGTCATCTGTTAGGCCTATGAGGACACCGATGAGCTACAATACACTATACAGTACAATATATTATGCTACATATACAATACATTACAATATACTACAATGCACTATTCTAAAATACAATACATTACAGTGCAATACATTACAATATACTACAATGCACTATACTACAATACATTACAGTGCAATACATTGCAGTACAATCAATAACAATACATTATGCTACATATACAATACATTACAATATACTACAATGCACTATACTACAATACCATTCATTACAGTTCAATACACCACAATAGATTACAGTACAATACATAACATAATACTACAATATATTACAATACAGTACAATATAATACAGCATAACACATTACAGTACAACCCAGTACAATACAATACATTATAATACATTACACTACAATGAACTACAGTACAATACAACACAGTACAATACAGTGTACTTCAATACAATACATTACAAAACACTTCAATGCAATACACTACAATACACTACAGTACAATATATTAAACTACAGTTTGATACAATGAAATACAATACAATATGATTCAATACACTACAATACAGAACAATACATTGCACTACAATACACTTCAACATACAATAAACCACAATACAATATAGTATAATGCATAACGCTATTCTGCAATACAATAGACTACAATACACTACAATATAATACAGTACAATGCACTGCACTACAACACAATACAATAAAATATAATGCAATACATTACAGTATAATACAATAATCCCATTTTCTGACAAAGAAGTTGTACACGGGGCATCGTGTCTATGAACAAACACAGTTAGACAACGGTTCAGATGTTTGCAATCTGAAAATTGACTTTCCACCAGAGCCGCATGTGTAAAATGAGATGCCTTTGAAGTTTAGAAACTTTAAAAAAACTTCCATCTGTGATATCAGAGTTACGGAACCACAACTGCTGTATGACATCATCAAAGAATGACTCCACTCGCTTCTATGACTCCGCCCACTCTCCCCCTCCCCCCATTATTGAAATTCCATCAAGAGTATTAACTGCTATTACATATTATTTATTATTATTATTTGTAAGTGCACATATATGTCCTATAATCATGAACTCTTAATTTAATATTACAGTTATGTTGTAAATTAACAACTTCCAAAACATTGCAACCTTTTGACATGAAACGACTGTGTTCTAAAATCTCAAACTTTTGTTGTAAAAGTGTTGAATATTGCCATTTTGTAAAGCTAAAAATTTGTCATACAATCTCAAGTTTCACAAAATTGCTACTGTTAAACATCAAATTAGACTTCTTGTCATAAAATCACACATTTTGCAAAATCAGATTCCACCAGACTGCATGTGGAGGAGCCTCAATTGAGACCAATGGATGGATTGCTACTGGGGGCGACCTCCTCACCAACAATGTATGTTGCACTCTTGCAGTTTGCAAATAATAACATGTAATTTGGGTGGGGGCGGGGGGTGGGGTGGGGTTGGGTGTTGACATTTTCTCCAGGATGTAAAGGGAACCTATAGTGCAGCGCATGCGCATGCTTCAGTTAGCAGAAGTCTTACAATCCTTACAGTATCTTGCTTGTTCAACTAAATGTCTGCAGTTTGTAGATTATGATAAACCAAATTTTACACCATTTTACAGTTCATTGGGCACATAATGTACCACACAAACAACTTTTGCAGTCCGCAGTCATGAACGAAGTATTGCAGACCCAAACTGCCAGCAAATCAGACACACATATGCACACACACACACACACACACACACACACACACACACACACTGCTCAAATGCAGATCTGCACAATGCTGAACCAGAACCAAACACTCTATTAACATACAAAAGAGTTGTTGTTTACATTCTATAAGTGGCCAACACTTTAATATAAGGCCTAGCTTATTAGTTGAGAATAATAGGGTGTGGTAGTCATGCATTTTATTAGTTTCTAAAATTAGTATTTTCCTTAATATCTGTTAAGATGACAATACATCTTTGTAGTCTCTTTTCCAACTCACATTGTTACTACTTGGTCCTGCCTACTCACTCTCATCCTGTCTTCCTTCTGCCTGCTCTCTGTCTTGTCCTCCTGTCCTTCCACCTACTCACTCATAACCTCTCCTCCTGTCTCCTTAATACAACAGCACATGTAAAATTCACCATTATTCATGCTATAATGCTCGGGATTAAACATGCATAACAACCACAGAACAGGCTGTATTACTAAGTCCTAAAATTCAACTTAGTCTTTTTTTGTGGCACAAAAATAATGCCTCCGCTGCTCTTTTCCTCTGGCTCATGTTGGCTCTGTAAATGAAATCCAATCTGAGTTCAATAAAGTAGTCATTCATATGAACTAATGCAACTAATACAATTAATCAGCTTTCAGTACACTTGGATTTCAGTTGTTTGACAACCCAAATAGATTAAACTCCTGCATACCTGAGCGAAAACTACTGCAAAGGGTTGCATATTTTAAAAGCTAATATCAAAAAGGCAAAAGACTATCTAAAACACCACACAAAAGCCTTTTACAATGAAACAATATTATATAATAATTTATCATATGATGTGCCATGCTAATATACAAATAACACCACAAACACCCAAACATTCATATTATATTTCTCCTGTCAATTCAAATTAATGTTGTTTCCAAAAGGGGGCAACTGGAAACGCAGCATGTTTTAGGTATTGTTTCCAACTTGACCACAAAAGCTCCAGTTGCCACAGTGACATGGGACACAAGCTAACATTTAATAATATGTAAGTGAACATTCACACATTGACATTTTACATTTAAATGGAAAGCCATAGATGCACGTTTGCATTTGTCTGAAGTCACCTGACACAATATAATTCTGAAACTCAAAACTTAAGGGTAATAAACTACTTAGATAGCTACTTACATTCATCTACAGCTACATGCAATACAACACTCTGGCGTGAATTTTTTTTTCGTGTATGTGCTGACTTGGACGTGAGCCAGTGACAGGCAAGCAGACAATGAAATGGTATAATCTGCTTAAGGGGTGTCTGACATTTTATTACAAGCATTTTCCTGACATGAATATGGAATATACTCTGTATTGTAATATTTATCTGTTATTTGTACCTCTTTTAGGGGGGATGAAGCTGTAATTGGGGCAGGGTCAAACTCCCCCCCAAATCCCCCCGTAATTTGCACTATGCACTCTTGTGCACCACGCTGTATCAGGTGTTGAAGACCAGAGAATGGTAGAAGAATGGTAGAGTATGGTAGAGGTACAACAAAACTATGCAATGCGTGTTGTCTTGGAGGAAGAGTGGAGGAAGCCCTGTGGTGATGGAGCATATGCAGCAGTAGTAGGCTTAAGTAGCTGAGAGTTGTTAGCAGGAGCTCTGCACACAGGTTGCAACTCTAGCTGACCCCTGAGCACCAGCTTGTTGCGGCAGCAATGCGACTATCCAGGCAGCCCTCTTTAGGGATAGCACTGGAAAAGGAAGCCCTTAGAAACGGTCAGGCAAAGAAAGCGTGCTAAGATTATACCTGGCTGGCTAACCACGGTCAGCGGGACTTCACTTGAAACAGTAGAAACTGCAAGATGAAAAAGTTAACTGTTGCGACATGGAATGTACAAGCTATGCTAGATAACTATAACTGTCCACAACAAAGGACTGCACTGATGGCAAGGGAGCTGCAACTGTTTGGCATTGATATTGCCACTATCTAGGAAACACTCTTGAGGCACAAGGCCAACTTTAAGAAGATTATACCCTCTTCTGGGTTGGCAAGACCACAGGACCTAGAGAAACTGGAGTTACCTTTGCGATTGTGATGGCAGCATGAACAACCACACACACACCATTTAAAAAGTAAACATTATCATTTTTCATATTTCAATTTCTTTTATTAACAAGGTCCGGCAAAGAGAGAGTTGACCGATTGGGTGCACACATTTGGTTAACTTATTTCTTTTTGTCACCTTCTTGGTTTCTTTAAGCTAATAATAATAATTCTAATAATTCTTTTGAGTTACCAGTTCCGGAAGAAGTGGCTGGGGATGAGGAAGTCATCGGGCCTGTGAAGAGAAAAGAGTCCCAGCTGCTCTGGATCCACTTAAATGGGACTTAGGCCTAATTGGACAAAACCACTAGATCTGGAGAAGGGGTTTAGGAAGAGTTTAGGTTTTCTATTTTGGTTGTTTTTTTTCTTTTTCCTTTATTTGAAGAGTTTGGATTGTTTAGATTCTTTTCCCCATAGGTTACTGTTTAGTACTGTATTGATTGGTTTAATTTGTTGTTGTATTTGTAATTTATTGTTGTAAAAAGTATATATTTTGTTCCCCCCGTGTGTCAAAATGGCCTGATCAGCCAGGATATACGTTTCCCTCATGTGTCAGTTAGGGAGGTCAGATTGTGCTTCAGTTACGTATGGTTAGTTCTGTTAAAGTTTGATTATGTTGACCTCTTTTATGGGCCCAGAATTATTTATTATTGAGTTATGTTTTTGTTTTCTTTCTTCAAAGATTGTTTTCTAAAATTTCCTGTGCTGTCCCGATTTTCGGCTCAGTCCATCACAGTGATCCACAACATGATTGCCAAGACGTTAGCTACACTTCCCACTGTGATCTCACCCAGACTCATGTGTATGAGAGTGCCTATTGAGAGAGGCACTACTACAATACTTTCTAGACTTCACTAGACTCTGGTGAATGTGTATGCCCCCACAATGACTTATAGCGATGGGAGGTGAAGTCTGTGGATGGTAGTAAGCTGCTCACAGACCTACAAGACATCAAGGCCAGATGGAAGGAACACTTCAACAGCTTGCTAAACCAAAGAGGATGTGCACACCCATATGTATGTATACAGTTGAAGAGGATGCCCACAAGTTATGAGCTGTGTGGGGAAATCAGTATGGAGGAACTCAAGATAGCTCTGAAGTCAATGGCAAATGGCAAAGCACCAGGGGTCTCATTTACTAAACATTGCGTGGGATCTATACTAAAAGTGTGCGTACGGTCAAAAGCCAAAAATGGCATACGCCAAGAAAAATCCCGATTTACAAAACCCTACGTACGCACACCAGCAAGCAATTTCTCTTGATAAATCACAGCTGCACTTCAACATTTGCGGACAAGGTTCCTCCTCCTGTCCTGCCCTCTACACGCCCACTTTCAACTATAAATGGTCGATGCAAAGCAACTCGTGAATTTCAATGTTTATTTAAATGTGGAACCGATCCATATTATTGGTTAACAGTAACCACGGAGACCACGCGACCACGCTCCAAGTGCATGAAGCGTCTGGATGAGGACGGGTGCTGAGGAATGCTGTTCTGGAAAATCAGAGAGAGAAACAACTGATAAATTGAAAGAAATTAGAACAGTATTGAATAATTTGTGTGGCGTTATGTCTGATGTGTCAAACGCATTAAAAAAGAAC
>JBAMYA010041965.1:0-15007 GCA_037176975.1 Arrhamphus sclerolepis | reverse complement strand
ATCATATCTTGACTCAAGATGTTCTATTATTTCAGAAGGCTATAATAAAATTGTATTATACCAGAATGAAACAAGCTGGTATGATTTTGCATTCACATACATACACAGATTACAGCCATTGTATTTGGGATGTGGCAGCCATATTGGTAGCTACAGTAGTGTGACTCATCCTGCATGAATGAGTTACAAGAAGCAGGGGGTGGTGGTGTTTACCTTCTCAAATTCAACTGAAACGATGTTTAAGAACAAGAGTAAATGACAGAGCCTTACAAAGGAGGATTTAGGCTTAGATTGTGTTAATATAAGGTTAGTTTCATACATAAATTAAAAAAAAAAAAAAACATTGTCACGTGCTATGACACGTGACCAAGCTCTTACCTGGCGACTACAACGGTTGCCCACTGCAAATTGGCTGGAAATGTGTTTTATGTTTTAGTCTCGCTAGGGTGAGTTATGTTTAGAGTGAATTTTGCCACAATTTACTCGCTTATAATGTGTAAGACGTGCTATGATTAAGTCCGCCTATCCGTATCAAGTACTTTAGCTTAAAGCTAACGCCACATAAAGTTGACATGTCCAGTGGCAGACATGGTTTGGAGAAGTTTTCCTGTCCTGGTTTTAGTCCTTTACTTCTCCGAAACACTGGCAGCTCAATTTCTCGTCACAGTTGACGCAGGAAGGCCACAGAGAGATCTTAAACACTTCTGGAGAAGCACGGGTTTCTGGTAGGTGGAACTCGTTAATTCATAATTTCTCCTCGATGAATAACAGTTGCAATGGGAAGTCAGATGTGTAGAAACATGTAGAAAAGTTATGAACGCTGACAGGAAGGATCACCTGCGATGGTCTGTGTTACAGCCACCCTGAAGAAATCTGAATGGAGAAACTACTTAAACCCTCCTCAGTCATCTCTTTTCTGATCTGAAACATCAGTGTTGCATCTCCAGGCTTTAGTCCCGTTGAACCCTGGGATATGTAGTCCTCCACCACACACACGCACACACATATGTGTGTGTGTTTGCAGGCTATATACAATAATAAGAATTCAGGGGTGGGGGAGGTAAATGTGTGAGCTGTTGCACTGTCTGTGAAGAGAAAAGGAGATGACTAGCGTGCTGCTAAATCATAAAGTTGTACAGTATAACACAGGCGGGAATTGTGGTAGCGCTCCTTCCTACACTGAGCCTTCACTGTCTGATGCAGTGGGTGAGAGGGATTATCCATCATGGCTGTCTCACCCATGCCAAAAAAATGTGTTTGTCACTAACACACTCAATAACAGCAGCGCCATTGGAGTACACATGGAGATGACAGGACTCTGAGGTGTACAGTGCTGCTGATCACCAACTGAGATGCAACCTCTGACAGATGAAATAAAAATGGTATTCTGTTTGTCAGATAGTCAATAACCCAAACAATGTAGCTGTCCAAAAGTGAATAACCTTTCTCCAGATGATAAGTTAACTGAAGCAGCCAAATGATGCCATTCATATCCGACGCCATGACAATAAACAACAAACCACAAGCATGTTTATCTAGAAAAGTCATGAGATGTTGAAAACGTAAATGTGTATTCTTGTGCAGCCCCCCTCTCCCCCACACACAGGCCCACCAGTTTGACCTGAGCAGCGACCAGCAGCTGAATCTGGCTTATGTAGGCTCAGTTCCTCATGGAGGGATCCAGCAGGTCAGAATACACTGGATGTTGGAGCTGGTCACTGCACAGTAAGTCCACCAGCAAATGGAGACCTCTTTGTAGCTGTCAGAGGCATACTTTCAAATCTGGTTATCCATACTATTAGATTAAGAACACTTTTCAAGTGTCTCTGTGATAAATGAATGGGATGTCAGTTGCTGTTTTTGTGAGTTCTTCATATGCTGAAAAACTGAGCGAGTTTGTTTTTGTAGAGATATTGGAGGAAGACCCCAGTATAACTTCACTAAACTGGATCAGCTGATTGAACTTTTGTGGGTTAATGGACTTAAACCAGGTACAAACACATACTTTATTTATTTTATTTATTTATTTTTACTATTATTTCCCGTGGGGAAATTCTGCCTCCGCATTTGACCCATCTGGGCTGCTGGACCCAGAGCAGTGGGCTGCTGCGGTGCGGCGCCCGGGGACCGGTGGTGGTTTCAGGTGCTTTGCTCAGGGGCACCTCACCCTACTGTTGTCACACACATTTTTCTTTTAATTGTTTTTTATTCTATGTGACTTTTATGGGGTATTTTATTCCAAAGACTTGCATTAGGACTTTAAAGCAGAGCTAACGCAATGGTAAATAAAACTTTTTTCTTTTTCTTTTTTTCCTTTTTTTTTCACCCGAACGTTCTTAAATAGCAGTTATATATAAGTACACTACCAAGTTTTAGAACACCTCAATTTTTCCACTTTTTTTTATGAATGCAGTTTACTGTCTTATTATAGTCTGAAATGAAAGCATAGAACAAATGAAGTTAAAAAGGAAATCATGGAATCACTTTATAAACCAACCTTTGACTCCAAGTAGCCCCCTGCGGCAGCTATAAACGCTGAACACACTTGTGTGATTCTTTCTCCATTGTAAATCAAATATTCTTCGGAAAGTTCTCCCCAAATCTGTTGCAGACGTTCCCATAAATGTGTGGCAGTTGTAGATTGCTTTGCTTTCTTCCCTGAGAAACATTTTTTTGTGTGTAATACTGTAATGTACACAACGGATCAAAAGTAGTGTACACCCCAGTTCTCCCAGTAGTTTATTCATTTTAAACAATTCACATCCAATGAATAACTCAAAATGGTATAGAGGTAACTAGTAAACTTCCAGAGGTTAACAAAAAACATTTTTATTCCATAGACATACATGAAAAACATATGTACTGGAGATGGCTCAATGGTTTTCCCACATGTCCTAGAAAATATATTAACAATCAACCAGTTAAAACTGTACAACCTTGGATAAGACGAGAACATATGTAATAGAGTGGTAAGAGCTTGTTCCAAATTTTGAGCAGAAATACTGTAGGTAAAATCTGATTTTACACTCTGTTGCTCTCTGCAGGTTTTGAACTGATGGGCAGTGTCTCAAACTACTTCACTAACTTTGAGGACAAATTGGAAATAGTTGCGTGGAGAAATTTGGTTTATCTCATTGCCAAGAGGTACATTGGTGAGTGAGCACCAGCTGTCTTTGTTTTCTTATCATGTTGCTGTTGTTTTTTACTTTATACCATTGAGACATAACCAATAAAAGCCTGAATTTGAAAGAAAATAGTTTCAAATGAGAGATATGTGGACTGGGCTTAAATAATACTGATATATCTTTGGAACTGTTGACATTTTACTGTTGAATAAAATTTATTGCCAATTATAGTTTCAGCAAAGCTGCTTTGACACAACTAAGGCCATCTATAGGAAGAGTGTTTTGGTTAAATCTTCATCTCTCACTTGAAATTTCAGACAAATATGGTCTGGGAAGTGTTTCCCAGTGGAACTTTGAAACCTGGAATGAACCCAACAACCATGACTTCGATAATATCAGCATGTCAATTCAAGGTAAACTGAAATAAAATATATTTCTAATTTTCAGTTGTTTCAAGTTGTTTGGATGGAAGTTATTGCTAGTGATGGAGGGAAAGGTTTCTCACAAAGTCTCTTCCTCTCAAAAAAGATATGTAAGAAAAATTAATCATGCACATCCCTGACTATTCAGGTTAAATAACGTTTCTGATTTTTTTTTTAATATGCAGAGAGAATTGACCCTGCACAGCTGTGGCCACGAGAAGTTTTGCTTTTCTGTCAGTGTGATTATCTCTTCTTTAGGGTTTCTGAACTACTACGATGCCTGTTCAGAGGGGCTGCGTGCTGCCAGCACTCTTCTCAGGTTTGGAGGGCCAGGAGACTCATGTCACCCCCCTCCACACTCCCCATACTGCTGGGCCATGCTGCAGCACTGCTACAACGGCACCAACTACTTCACTGGGGAGACGGGCGTTAGGATTGATTACATCGCCTTGCACAAGAAGGTGGATTTAAGTGTGCTGGGGAAAACTAATACTGTCAGGCTCAAAAGATTAGAATGTTTTAAGCATAATGTTTGCAGCCAAATCTCCTGAAAGAATTGTTTTCCTTCTCTCCATAGAAAAGCATGCAGATTTAAGATAATTAATATACCATAATTCTGTAATGCTTTAATTACACTAAACTGACATATATAAAATGAGATTTTTTTTTTTTTTTTGTGCATTCATCTGCTTAGTTGTTCTCAAATGTTTTCTACCATACAGCAGCATAATTTCTGCCACGCATACAAGCTGTGGAGCTCCCATTACTCACAATACTGCTGCTATGATGAATAATAATATAATCAGTGCAACAAAGCAGTGCAGGTATTTGGCTAAAGTAAATTTGCTGCGATGAACCTGTTTTGTACTGCATACGTTTTAAAAACAGGGTTGTTCATGTCTGTCATGGCTTGTTCTTCATGTACACTGAAAAATGGCAACATGTTGCAGTTTGAGAATCACTGAATTAATTTCATTTATTTTGGCACTAGTGGCCTTTATTGACAGTCGGGTAGAGACAGGAATGTGGGAGACACGCAGCACAGGGTCATGGGGCGGGAGTCGAACCTGCAACCGCTGCATGAGGACTCAGCCTCTGTATATGGGCCGCCTGCTTTAACCACTAGCCTATGCAGCGGCCCATTAATTTCATTTCTTATAACGCCATGTGAGCTGACTTTCTGTTTTCAGGGTGGGGGCTACTCCTTACCCATCCTTCAGCAGGAGATCCAGACAGTTGGTGAGATCCAGGAACATTTCCCCAGGTTACGCAGCCTCCCTGTTTACAACGACGAGGCTGATCCTCTGGTGGGGTGGTCCAGACCTCAAGAGTGGAGAGCTGATGTGACCTACGCTGCAGTGGTGGTGAAGGTCAGGGAAGAAGTGTGAAAACTCTGTATGAACACTGGCAAACTTTGAAAATCCTGCCAGGACACTGATTTATTTGTGTGGTATGTGTTTTGGTTGTGTACATAGGGGTTGTATTTAGTGGATGAGCTCAAGAGATGAAATATGATTGCATTAGATGACCTCCAACCTTTCCTGCTGCCCAAACAGGTGATAAAGCAGCACCAGGATCTGCTGCTGGCAGACCCAAACAACACCATCAACTACACCTTGCTGAGCAATGACAACGCCTTCCTCAGCTACCACCCACACCCCTTCACCCAGCGCACGCTGACCGCCCGCTTCCAGGTCAACAACACCAACCCACCTCACGTTCAGCTCGTCAGGAAGCCTGTCCTCACCGTTATGGGCCTGCTCGCTTTGCTAGGTGACAACATTTGAACCCTCCTGGTTTTTATGCTTCAGTAGAACCGTATGATGCTTTTAATCCACGTGTGAGTTATCGCTGAAGGAGCTTTCTTGCATGTGTCCCCAATTTCAGGAGAGACCCAGATTCTGGCTCAGACTCTGAATTCAGCAGGTGACGGTAACGACACACTGGGTGTTCTCGCCAGCAGCCACAGGCCTCTGACGTCAGGTGGCTCCGACAGCTGGCAGACAACAGTGCTGGTGTACAACAGTGATGACAACAGCACGTCCAACCACACCGATGACGTTACAGTAACAGTGAAAGGACTGGCTGAGCATAAACGTGTGTTTAACAAAACCACTAATCCATCACCACCATTTTCATTGGTTTGGTTTCCACTTGTGTCATTTAAACCCAACTCTATGTATGTTTGTTTATTATCCAGGTCTTGTGTATGTCACATATTATATGGACAATAATGTAACCAACCCGTACCAGCTGTGGAAGAGCATGGGCAGTCCTGACTACCCCACAGCAGAGCAGTTCAGATGCCTGCGGAGTGTAGAGGTAATACGACTTATGTAAAAGAACATCGTAGTGTTCTAGTTTTTCAAACTCTGAATGATTCATGTAAAATAAAAATAAAAAATTCTGGTATTTCAAAATCATCAACTCAAACTTAATGGCTTTATTTAACTTCAATGGATTGGTGGAGACACACAACTGTGTAACAAATCCATTGCTGTAAAAACAGACAAAGCAAGCATGGCAGTACATAATCCACTGTTTTTGGTTTTGTTTTGTTTTGTTTTGTTTTTTTTAATGACTTTTTGTTAAGTATAGACAATATACGATCATGTGAAAAAGAATGTACACCCTCCTACAGTTTGAAAGGTTTACATATCTTGATATAACTAAAGAAGACAACTGAGAAAACAACAATTTGATTTGGTCATGGTTTCATTTTATTTTTAACAGGGCAATTAAAAGTGAAAGTTTCATATGCTGTTAAGCAAATGCACTTGATTAAATAATCACAGTAGAAGTGTGAGCATCTCCATAAAAGCATGCGTTTCAGCAGTTTTCTGCTCTGGACCATTAGAGCGTGTGTTAATTAATACCAAGGAGAAAATACATCAGCAACTTTTACCCATTAGTCTACAGTAGACGAGTTATAAAACCGTCTTCAAACTATTTTGAGGCTGTTATCCTACAGTGAGAAAGATTATTCACAAGTGGAAAAAATAAAGACATATTACCAGTCTTCACAGGAGTTGACTCCCCAGCAATTTCGTCCCAAAAGCAGACTGTGGAAAGTTTAAAAAAAAAATTGCAGAAAACACAAATACTACTTCTCAGACTCTACAGTGCTCGTATAGCTTGTTAAATAATAAAGTTCACGAGAGTACAGTTAGAAACAGACTGCGCAAGTATGGCTTATTTGCGAGGATTACTAAGAGAAAGCTTCTTTTCCTCTAAGAACATAGCAGCACGGCTTAGGTTTACAAAGTAGCATCTGAAAAACACCATATGACTTCTGATACAATGACCTTTGGACTGAAGAGACTAAAATGAAGACGTTTTGTCACAATGCACAGCTCCACGTTTGCTTAAGGCCAAAGACAGGGTATCGGCACAAACACTTCATACCATCTATCAAGCACAGCAGTGCAGTGGTGGAGATTTTGGCTTGTTTTGCAGACACCAGAGCTGGGAGTCTTTCAGTCCTTTAGTTGAGTATAAAGCCCTCTGTATAAGTAATTTAAAGTCCACTGTAAGGGTATGTTGTTGTTTTTTTTTTTGCTGAAACTGGGCCATGCAGCAGCACAGTGATCGGCATATATTTTTATTTGCTTCTGGTATTTAAAGATTAGAGCTGGAAGATGTTGCACTGTTCACATGACTGACATACATTGTTCTATGACTGATGATGTGTCATGGTGTCAGGACCCTCACATTGATGGACCCTGGAAAGTTCCTGGAGGTGACACCTTGACTCTAAGAGTCAAACTGCCTGTGCCTTCTGTTCTGCTCATCCATATTTGTTCCCAGCCCAAGACAGCACCTGACCAGGTCAGTACTAATCACTACCAATAAATAATATGGTATTTTTCATCTTTATTACGAACATGTATCAGCACATTTCAGAAGTCTTCCTGGAATGCAGTGAATACAAACACTATGCAGTTACACTTGGCGTGCAAACATTTCACCTCGTTCCATATAAATAATTTTATTTCTTCATCAGTGGGAATATTCAATATTTTGGATCTGTGTTGGCATTTTAATTATTAAAGGAGAGAACATCAACATATTCTCCCTCTGATTAGGTCAATGGGCTACGTTTCATCAGGATCACCAAAGGCCAAGTACTTATTGTCTGGTCCGACCACTGTGTTGATTCAAGGTCAGTCCATATTAAACATGCTTCTTATTTGAAACTTTGACTTCATTTCTGTTCCACTCTTAACTGGGGTGACCAGATTACTGTTGAATATGATGTGAAACAAGGCAGAATTGACACTCTTTCAAGGCTGTGCAGACCTGTGTCTTTCTCTTCTATGGTGCAGTTATAAAGTAGACAGGACCACCACTCGTCTCGCCATCAGTGATGAAAATAGCCTGGAATTTCTTGTGAAGTTCAGCATGCCATCATTCTTCCTTGTTTTGTTTTTACCCTCATGCTAAATCAGTAAATTCTAAATCAGTGGGAGTTCTGTGTTGTTTTTTTTCTTTCAAAACTGGAGGTTTTCCTTTCTTCCAAAAGCCCAGTGCGGTGGTAACAACTGCTTTTAACCGATGTTCCTCTCTATAGGATACCATTTTTGCGGTAGCCCCTATTATCAAACTGAAAAAATGTGTCAGAACATGCATTTACTTGTCTAATGAAGGCTCTTTTGTCATTAGCAAGAACATGAAACCATTAATCTATTACTCTGTTCTTTGCAGATGCCTCAAGACGTTTGAAGTGGAATTCTCCGCAGACAACAAGGAGTTTAACAGAATTAATGCCCAGGACACCATTTTCACTTCTTATGTCTTCTCACCAGGTAACAGTTCATTGAATCAAGAACTAAAGCCATGAGCAAAAACTTTTTTTTCTTTTTTGTTTGTGCAACTATGATCTGTTTATTCTGTATTTCATGCTGTGTTCTGTAGTGGACCAGGAGGTGTGCGGTCTTTACAGAGTTCGAGCGGTGGACTACTGGGGAAGGCCTGGGTCATACTCACTGCCTGAGAAGTATTCAGAGGAGGTGTAGAGCCAGGTCAAAATGGTCCTATTATCTGAAAGGAACCGAATCAAATTTCCTATGACAAATTGAGCGTTGCCAAATCACATCAAAAGCAACTCTACTTCACTTTAATACAGGATTAGAGTCCTTATTTCAAGTTTTTTTAGTTTTTACTTCTCTGTAAGCAGAGCTCTTCGTGAGATGGCAGGAGAAGGGACTGATTAAAATGATCATTAGCAAACATTACCAGTCCTCCTATGTTCATTTATTACTGGGATGTATTTTGGAATTTGTTGTATTCCTTTTCACATGAGGAAGATCATTACACAGTTGTGTTTTGTGCATTTTTGTGCACCAAACTAGTAAAGTTTAAGTTGGCCTTCTTGAGTTTGTAATGAGATGGACAACAGTATTTTTTTTTTTTGACAAATTTTATTGTCACCACCACAGACTGATACAGTGCAGATGTTACCCATGGAGCAAAACCGTACAGTTGGTTATGTCATCATATTTATCCAACCAGCAACAGTTTTCAGTGAAATTGGCATTGAATTCTCTCAGCAGTGTGTCACAGCATTTGCATGAGGGCTTTTGTTAGATTAATCTGATAATCTCTTCTGTAATGTATGAAAATAGCCCATTTTTAATTCCCTGAAAAGAAGAGTATCTTAATTTTCAAGCAGGATGATTGATCCAGATTAATGAAGCACTGCTCAATAGACTCCAGCTTTAAAAAGCAGATCAGCAAGCTCCTGTTAAAAAAAAGAGAGAGAGAACAAGAGTCACATAATATTCTATTGTAGAGTGTTAAATAACCCTTCATAAGAAGTCAAGGTGTGGCTGGGGGGGTCTGTCTGTGACGTACCGGACTGCAGCACGGACTGGAATTCTCCAGCCATGCAGATTTCCTCCTGTTTCTGACGGATGGCTTTCTGGACAGCAGGGATTAAGCCACGGGGATTGCGGGAGTAGACCAGTGCGTAGCCATCCTCACAGCTTCCATCATCCCTCATTTTGCGGCATGCATAGGTGATGGCGTAGTTGTCGTAGTCTGTGTCAATGACCCAGTAGTTGTCGTCTAAAGAAACAGAAAGAGCTTCAGTTTGTATCTCTCACATTTAGAGAGAGAAAGGCAGAACATCATACACAGCTGGCTGGGCTTACCGCCGCTCGTCAGATAACTGGCCAGTCCCTGGTAGCTCATGTACATCTTGCCTGGGGTACCGGGGTCAGGTACTGAGTACTGAGCCGCCATGTCCGCACACACAACCCAGAACCTGGATGTCGAGCAGAAATTAAAATAATATATTAGGAAGCAGGAATGTTGATCTTAAAACTATAGAAGCTTTAACATTCAGATTATGAGCATGCAGATTTTAAACAATACCCACCCAAACAGGGTGACTCTGCCTTTGGTGTGGGCCACCATGGCACCGTCATCCCCAACTGTGTAATCAGCAGATATGTTGTCATCCAGGAACAGACCCTCAGGGTTTTTCTTCTGCAGAGCATACCACTTTCCCGCATACTGTAACACAAACATGACATTAGGTAAGATTACGTTCAAGTTTACTGTCCTTGTTCAAGTAAAAGTAAATAAACAACAAATACTTCCTTCTACGTCCTCAAGTTGTCTGTGGGCAGTCAGAGGTTTAAATGCAGACCCGTAACTTTAGTCACACTTAGTGTTTGAACTTAAGGTGCTGATTTTTAAAACCAGCTGTCTGCTTTGTTCAGTGACACGCTTCTGTGTGTGTAACATTGATTTTACAAATACAAATCATGCTTCTATATGCACGAGCTTGACTTCTGCAGGCAGATTAGGACTATTTTAGGACACAGGATGACAGAGGGTGATTTACAGCTGCAAACTATTAAGTAATTTCTGAAATTTCATGCATGAGCCTTAAAATGCATTGATTTCAGTTTCATAGCAACAGAGCACATACTGCACTGTAATGCAGCTATCGATTGAGCGCCAGTAAAAGTTAAAAAATCTCTGGCAAATGCTCTTATTTTAGTGTTCTGAAAGATAAACCTCTGTTGAACTGTCTTGAGAATAACTGAGAAGATGTATTTTAATGCGAGACTCTAAAATGTTGCTTCGTAACATTTTGGTAATTTTGTGTACTATGTTGAGAGTTTTGAAGACAAATGTCTGGGGCCTGAAGTACACAATGCACAAAACAATTTTTCACTATTAAACTATACTGATGATGCTTAAATAGACGATATAACTAATGTAATTATGTAGTTGTTGTTGTTTTTTTAATAGAATTTCTAGCTTGTTGGATTTAGGTATCTTGAATCTATAAAGCAGTATTGCTGTGAATGGTATCAATAAAACCATGAGTTAACTTTAAGTAACTTCTTAAAGTATGTCTAAAATAAATAAATAAAGCTATTGTGTACTCACTCTGTGGGGGTCAAAGTCTTGTTTGACTGAGAAGCTGTCCACCACGCAGGAGGCAGCCAGGCTCTGCTCAATGCAGGCCAGGAGAAACATCATCAAGGCAAAGGTTTGGAAGTCCATTCTAGAACAAATCCAAAAGAATTTGTTAGACCACTTGATTTTCTCAGTATGTATTGTATTTCTTTAGTTTGCAGTCATAAAATCAACAACCATATAATGTTTTAACTATGGTAAAAACAACTAATCATTTCTTTCAAAAGTATTAAGCAGGTATCTGAGAGCAATCAGCTCCTTACCTGAGGTGTAGAGTGAATCCACTTGAAGCTTTCAGTGAGGAGATGTCACTGTCTGATTTGTAGTGAGCAGACAGAGGGCCTTTTATACTAAACGCACAGACGGGCTGTCTGATTATTTTCACTTCTTGAACCTAAATGCAGAGTTTAAAGCTAGGGTTAATCCAGTTAACCAAATCCTTTACTGTAAGCTGATGAACCGTCCCATTCAGCAGTGCATAGGCTTTATATAATTGTTCGCTGGGCTGCAGTACATAATACCAGATGGACTGGAGGAATATGGTGGCCTGAGGCTCAAGTAATGCACCTGCTGTGGATTTATTGAGTCATACTTGGAGTGGAAAATGTGGAGTCATGCAGCATGGACTCAGAAAATCACAAAATCCAGAAAATCACAGATTTCTTCTTGTTCTTTTTTTTTTTTTTTTTCTAAAATTCATTTTTTTGTGTGTGTATTAAATATAAACAGAAGGAAAAGTCCACACAATCTCAAAATTAATAATTGTACAGACAATAATGTTTCTGTTTGTAGTTTGCCATGTTTTTATTCTGGATTTTTTTTTTTTTTTAATTTCTAAAAAAAAGCATTTCACAAGCTCAAAAGTATCCTTTATATATATATATATATATAAAAAAGTAATAATAAAAATAAAGAAAAGTGGTGGGGTGAAGGGGTGGGTGGAAGGGGTACAGTTTGGAAGGTATCCCAACTGGAAAATAATGGTAAATAGCATTAGTCATGCGCTGCCGTTATGTAAACAGAGGCTCAGGTGTTATCGACTCACTAGTTTGGTTAAGTAACCTGCTGTCACCTCATCTGTAAATGTTGCCAAAGCTTTGTCCTGTAATCCTGGATGGAATGTGATGTCCAGGAAACATCCAAAATATCTTAGACACTTTATACTACTTATGCATCGACAAATGGTTCAAAAAATGAATAAATGCTAGAACAAAGTGAGATGACACTTCATTAAGTTCAGCTGCGTTTGGATCTACACTCTGAATAACTTTTGCTGAACAATACTTACTAAAGTCTCGGGCACCCCTCGTACTGTTTTATCAAACTACATGACTGTCCATATTTATTAATATACGCATACTAAATACAGTGGTAATATTGGACATGGACTGTTTAATCAGCTGCCAATTATTCACTTTTTAAAATTTATTTAAACATTCAGCATCAGCTGTAGAAACACCCTCTTTTCACAATATAAAACTAAAGAGTGTTGAAAGCAAAATAACTTTACGAACAGAAATCATAAAGACATTTGGTTGCAATACTGAAGACAGGTTCGTGGTTATCTTTCATAATTCTATATGATGTGGCGGCCAAGTGCTGTATGTTACCACAGTGAAAGAATGTAGAGTTTAAGTCAGGCCAGGCATTGTTGTTGCTCTTACAGTCACGTGTCCTGATGATATTAGAGAGGATCTCTGTAATTTGTCACATCTGTTTGTGTCCAACACGTTCGTGACATGTGAATGAAGCGCATTAACCTTTCAACTTTAATCTGAAAATTATAGTAGGTTTGTGATCACCTTGCAGACACGTACACACCCTAACTCGAGGTAAGCCTGAGGTAAACTTGTCTTAACTGGAGTCATGTCGGGCCGCTGTGTGTTGGGATGAGCAGAGAAAAGTTGTGTAACGAGGATGTAAAAATACATTACTTGTTATGTATGATTCATTAAAAAATATATATATATCCTGTGAACTCCTTTTTGGTACGCGTGTTTATGGCATCTGTTGATGAGGTCGTAATGGGAGAGCAGTGCGTGACCCTGAAGGACCTGTAGGTTAAACGAGTGGACGTCATTATAGTCTTAAGGGTAAAAAAAAAAAAATCAAAGAGCTGCTTTTCAAAACACAATTTCACTGTTGCAATAGCTGATGAGTTCTTTTTACAATTTTAACTGAAAACATGAAAATGATTTTCCAGCCGCTCTGGTCTTAGAAATACATTTTATTCAGCAGTGAATTTATAACAGTTCCAATAATTCCAGCATTTCTCTGCTTTTCTGTTCTCTTGTTTTTGTGGGTTTATCAGACAAAAGATAATATGCACACATACATCTATAGATAGATATCACTGTGGGCTTTGGGATCGTAGGACTGACACACATTTAGATACTAAAAATAAAAATTTCAAATAAATTTCTGCAAGAAGTTTGATTTGAACTAATTTTGCAATTTAATTATCTCCTACAAACATACTTTTTTTTTCTACAGCCTCAAAGCTACAGGCCAAAAAAAGGATATAAAGGAGCATGATTTTCCACGCACAGATACTTTTGTGAAATGGAAAACTGAAAGTTTATTCATTTTTTGTCATTTATAAAAGGTGCGGTCTCAGGGAAAAGCAAGACCTCATCACACCTTCAAATCCAAGTAGAATCAGATCTTAATCCATTTTGGAGGTGAGAAAAGTAAAAACTGCCTTTTAATAATCTCACATTTAGGATGTAGTTTATATGTACTGAGATCTCTTGTGATTTTAGAAAGTAAAAAGCAAGTAAGCAAATAAGTTTAAAGCTTATTTAAATTTAACTGTAAGAAAATTAATTTAAATGTCAATTTTAAAATTTAAGTTTATCCTTGACTGTCTTGGCCCAAAAGCACAGCAAAATGATCTTAAAGAGATATATGATGCAGATATAGCACCTTATTCTGTAAGTAGCTGTAGAGTCACAAAGTCCAGCAGTTTTCATGAAACACACTTGTCAAACAAATGTATGACTCATAAAAGAATCAAATTAAACCACTTAATTTTCTTGTATAAATGGCTGTGACATATTCTAGAGAGATGAGACAGTCAGCATTGTCAAATTTTTAATTACATGATTGGGTTACAAAATAATCTGAGGTGCTGTTATCCTCTCAATTAAACACTTCTCCATTTTATTTACTCTTTATTGTGATCAAAATTCAGAGCAGAAAAATGACATCTGTCCTACCCAACATTCTAAAGATGATGTACTGTATTAAGGGAAAACAGAAAGTACAAATAAATGGAAAGCAAATGCAAATATTACAGTGATGGTGTGCTTATGTATTTATAACATTGCTTCATTACAAATATCAATAACTTATGAGAACAGCTGCAATTGAAGTGGTGAATGCTGAGTTCCAGAGCCTAATTTCATTTAACTAATAAAATGACCATGTTTGGCAAACCACAGGGGTGTTGTATTAGTCATAGTAACAGTGAGCAAGTCCACAAAACAGGAGTGTCTGACTGTGACATTGTTGCTCTACAAAAAGGAGGAAGAGGCTGGAAAATTGCACACGGACACCTTCACAGAGCACTCCAGGGTTTACTTCAGAATGGTGTCTTCATTTGCTGCGAGGACAAGAAAAGATGGGTTTTTTATTTGTGCTGCTCAAGAAGCAACATCTGATTTTTTTTTTTTTTCACTGCTTTTTTTTTGTGGCAACAGACAAATATGCATATTGAAAAGGTGGATGACATCACACGTCACCTTCTGCTAGCTGCTTAGCAATGCGCTCCTGCTCCTCGCGCACCTTTTTCTCCTCCTCCTCAATCCTCCTCTCCTCAGCTGCAATGGGCTTCAGGTGTTCTGGGCAAATTAAGAGGGTTATTTAGGGTGCTTTCACGCCTACACCATTTGGTCCACTTAGAGCGGACTTAATACCACACACACACACACACATATATATATATATATATATATACATATATATATATATATACATATCTACACACACAATAACAATAGATGGTTTTTCAATAATGACTGACTT
>JBAMYA010041964.1:0-15007 GCA_037176975.1 Arrhamphus sclerolepis | reverse complement strand
CCCACTAGTGAGCTAACTGCTGTACTGAAATCTTCGAATGCTTGGGCATCACCCATCCGTACAGCTGGAGCTTGCTGAAGGGCCTTCAGCTCGCTTTGAATGAGTGACCGTGGCTGGCCGTACCGGTGTTCTAGGGCCTGCATCGCAGCGCTGTAGGGCTGTGGACTGACTAAGGTGCCTCTTAGCTATCTGATGAGCTGCAGGGAGTTTCAGAAGGTCAAGGAGAACTTGAAACTTATAATCTTCAGTCAGATGTCGGTGAGGCCCTAAGACTGCGTCCAGACCCTTCTTCAGAAGAATAAAGTCACTCTCTTTGCCTGATGAGAATGCAACCAATTTAGGCTTAGGTATGCCATAGGATGAAGCGATGGCCATCTCCATCAAGTTAGGTGCTCCTGCATCAGGTGCAGGGTAGGCCGCAGGTTGAGGCACAGGATATGGGTACGGGTACCAAGCATATTGCCGGGGTTGTGGCTGCGGCATCCCATGAGGTGGATACCAAGGCCCAACAGGTGGCTGCACTGGCGGATAAAATTGAGAGGGTGGAGGCTGCATTGGCACTGGCTGGCCTGGAGGTGGTTGCGCAGGCGCCAGCTGACCTCGCACCAGTGGCGCGGGGATTGGCTGGCGTTGCGGAGGTAGCTCATGCGCCAGCAGAGGTGGCGCGCGGGCTGGCTGGACCGGCAGAGGTGGCGCACGGGCTGGCTGTACTGGCAGAGGTGGCACGGGCACTGGCTGTCCCTGCTGATGTGGCGTGGGCACTACCTGGCGTGGCAGAGGTAGCGCAGGTGCAGGCTGGCCTAGCTACAGAGGTGAAGTGAGCACTGGCAGTAGCTGGGGCACCAGAGGTAGTGCAGGGTAATGCCCTATGGATGCCCTCTCTGGTGAGCCATAAGATGCGAGTGTAGAAGTGCCATCAGATAGAACACTCACTGCATGCTCAGTCAGGTCTACCATTGTCGCCAGGGGCCTCTGATGTTCTGTCATGTCTAACCAGGATCCTACTTTGGAGGCTGCTTCTTGAAGCACTGGTGAAGTGTATTGAATGAATGGCTGAGACATGAATGGCTTTAAATCTCGCACATAAGTGTGACTAAGAGGTTCTGTCCATAATGTTTGGAGAGCTAACATGTAATCTGAGGGAGGCGTGTCTCCAATGTGGTTAGTAGTGACAGGTGCATTGCCAAATGAATGTGGCAAACTGCTACTGTACTGCTGATAAGGAGAGGTTGATCTTGGATGCTCATAGGAAAAGCCCATTGTACTTAATGGATAAGTGGCACGCTTTGCATTCTCCATTTCCACAGAAAGCTGTTTCATTTCAGTGTTTAGATCTCTCCATCTCTCCTCTAGTCGATCTAATGCAGAGACTCTAGCAGCGGTAGCTCCCTCAGATGGGAAAGAAATGTTGCTTTGACTTACATGTGTTCCATGCCCTGTTGATGGCATGTGTAGTCTGGAGGGGGATGACTGGCGAGGGTGGCTAAGCACATAGTTCTCTAGGTAAGCTGGAGGTTGTCTTCTCCGACTGGGGCGAGGATCAGGCTGATGTGCTTCACCCTGGACATCTCTAGAAGCAGCCATGACGCAGCTGGTGTACTATCCGGCTCGAAGGACCAATTTTGTAGGATATTATGATGAGGAAAGTACTGGCCGTACACCCGCTAGCCTAATTCTTTGGTCAGAAAGAATGCAACTGTTCTAGAGGTTGTGTCTTGTCATTTATTAAGTAAATATTCAAGTTGCATGGTATGTGTTGTCGTGTGCAGTTGTGGTTTCTATACAGAGACTATGCTATGTTAAAGTTATACACATCACAAACATGTCCTATCTACAGTATGAATTCAAAGATAATAATTACAGGAAAGCTACTGAAAACACAGTAGTTATAACAGGGTGATGAAACAGTACTAAGATGCCATATAAAGCATTAAATCAACATAGGAAAATCGTACTGCCATATCTCTATAAAGTGCTAACAAACACCATGTGTACAATTGCTAACACGACATTACTGAGTCACTGAACATTCTAGACATTTTCAAATACACACGATTGTCTGGCTAAAATATAAGCTTTAGAAAGGACTGTAGAAATGAAATAAATGGCTGTACAAACGAAATGAAGCCTAACAAGACAAGAAACAAGAGCACTTACATTTCCATTTACGCACAACAGCACCGAGAGACATGATACTCCAAGAATGCGACTGCATGAGAGAGAAACGTTCGTGCCTGTTTGATATCATGCAGCTAAAACATGCATTCGAAGCATGACCAGCCAATCCTTAAAGGGGCGGTGCCGCATTTTCTTAAAGGCAAAGTATTTATATAGGCAACATATAAGAAGTCATAGAATTACACATAGGAAAGCAGGGAATTACTCTAAGGAAAGCAGGGAATTTTGTACACCCGTAGTAGTATGGACTAGAGAAAAAACTAATACCTTTCAGTGTGGTTGGCTTATAATATGCATAGTTTGAGCTGAAAAGTATGTATCTTGTTCACACGTGTGTCAGTCACCATGAGCAGCGGGCAGGTCAGCTGAGTATGGTTAGGAAATTATTAACAAGGAAAGTTATCTTGGGTTGAATAGTTAGGGTGTATATACCTGATTCTAAAACATAATCACACTAAAGCACAATATGATCATCACTCGATGCTCATGAGGAAGATCTAGTGAGGATTACTAGATGCTCACTATCAGGGGGTCATAAAGCTGACCTTCTGATAAGAAAACATTATGTTGAAGACACATGTTAAACAGGTGAGGAACATCTGATCATGACAACTGGTGGGGCTAGGAGGAGTTTACAAGGTCCATAAGAGAAACCCCAGAACCAAGTCTCAAGTCTGGTCCGACTCGACTCAAGCATTGTTGAACCTGTATACTCAGTTTCAATAAATTTTAATTTTCTGCTTGTCCATAGCTGCTCTCTGATTATTTTTGATTGAATTTTTCTTTTTTGACTTTAATGTTTTCAAGTACAGATGTTTTCATAAATCCACAAAAGGGAGGATTTTGTTGTTTTTCCACAACAAGCCTATGTGTGTTGGACAGTACTGGGCTTGAGATTTTGTTTTGAATTGTGATGGTCACTGGCTCTTGGTGTGGGACATTGCTGCGCTCTCAGATACACAAGCCAGCACTCCACAATGCCTTGATCTTCCAACCGTTCACTCTAATGAAGAGACTTGTTTTTATAGCCAGTGATGTTAATTTAAACATCTCCACTAACACTGAGGACTGTTGTGTACTTATGATGGTTCCTGTACCCTGTAGGTATAGCAGCAGTGGAAGTAATCTACACCTGTATCTCTGTAGCTGCTCTGATATTGTGGTTATAACAAATAAAATATTTCTCCAAAAATGTATAAATTAGAAGAATTACAGAAAAAAAGTGAAACTCTAAATTGAAATGTGTTCATTTCAAATTACTGAAAGAATAATAAAGAAATAATAAAATGTATAATGGCCAGTTTTCCATTTCATTTAGGACCTCACTCCAGTACTCAACATGCAACCCATTGCTCTCCAAATCTATTATTTTACAAACTGTGGATGCTCTCATTACCATTTTCCAGATGTAGCATGAGATTATAAGTGAAATTCACCTATCACTGCTGGTGGTGTGAATCAGTTCTGTGCTGTTCAGTGAGTGTTTGGGGGTGTGTGGCTGTGTGTATTCTGTTGTGCAGGCCCTTCACAGACCAGTCATTTGGCAGTGTTTCGAAGGGCCTAACTTTAATCCAGAGCCCATTTTCAGTCCATTATGCTGGGCCACTTGGGAGGCCACAGCAAATTAGAACTATCTCTACTCCACTGAGTTTTAAAATTAAAATGGCACTCGTTGCACCCCACCTATCATGCACACTCTCACACATACTCTAATGCACAAACAGGACTGAGGGCTTGTGTGAAGATGCTTGTGCATCACACAGTGCTAAAACATTAGCAACCCTTCACACATATCAGACACATACATTTTCACAAACTGACAACCTTTTACTCTCAGACACATAGAGTAACACACAGTTATTGACGGGTGTGTCCTGTCACACCCGGTCAATTCCACTATCACTCGCCCAGCAAGATAGCGATTTAACTGGCACTTGGTCGTTGAAAGTGTGTACAGATGTGTGTGTGTGTGTGTGTATGCCTCATTTACGCAGTGGAGGTTTACCTTTGATACCATGGCTAATGTAAGGAGCAAGAATGGTCGGTCATTGGTTTGATATAGCTTCACAGCCTGCCTCTGACCATAGTGTAGTGCCAAATAAGATCAATAGAGGAGAATAAAGGAGAACCATAGAGAGGGGAAAAGAGGAGAGGAAGAGAATAGATGTACTGATATTGCAGCCTCAGGTCCTATGCTGGTGGTAATCACAGTTGTAAAACTCAATAATTAAATGTTTTTTTTTTCTGTGTGCAGACCCTGTTGATGGAAGAAAACAGTGCTGGTATATGTGTTAGGGTATGTGTGATTACTAGCTGGAACTGGTAGGTCATATGAAATTCTATGGGCTTATGGAGCAAAGACAATAAAGACAATAAAATCTAGCCACTAAGATGTCAGAGGCCAATCTTCCCGTAGCCCATAAAAAATGGAACAGTTGTGTTGGGAAACATTACCGATGTAGTAATAATAGTAACAATAATAAGAAGATTAATGCCAAACCAATGTGCAGGTGATGATCCACTGTGGTGACCCCAAGAAGCTGCTTTTTGTATGTATCAGGAGATAA
Source organism: Arrhamphus sclerolepis (assembly GCA_037176975.1). NCBI lineage: Eukaryota > Metazoa > Chordata > Actinopteri > Beloniformes > Hemiramphidae > Arrhamphus > Arrhamphus sclerolepis. The sequence continues at coordinate 10,262 of JBAMYA010041964.1, read as the reverse complement.
CAAAGATTGGTAAATGCAACCTCAAATGAACAGTGGCATATGACATATATTATGCCATTATTTAATCAATAAACAATAAGGGAAAATCATTGTGTTAAATCTAATGATTCTCAGAGAAATCCAAGAGTTACTTTTCAAACTCTTCAGGCTTGAGTGAGCACTTGTTTTTTTTATTCACCACTTTAATAAATATTGTACTAAATAATGCAGAAATACTGTAAATTTGTTTCTGTCTTTCTGAAATTACAGAAAAATGTGTGATTAACCACCACACATTAATGATTTAAAGAGTAAAACTTAAGTTTCAGTAATAATAAAACAATATTATTGATACTACTACTTCTGCTAATATCATCATTATTATTATTATTATTTATTATTATTAGTAGTAGTAGTAGTCATGAAATGTCTTAAATAGCATTGCACTGTTGTTTATTGGATCTGTGATTTAACTTGCAGCTCAGGTTTAGCTTGATCTCTTGATCTCCTCAGAAAAATGTCACAACCACTACATCTCATTTCTTGCATATTTGCCGAAACCTGATATGAGTAAGTTTTAACATGAGTCAGTAATTTAAAGATACATATATGTCCCCCTGTACAATACCTTTGTTCATATTTATCATTATTTAATCCTATGGAGAGTGTTCCCTCTTAATTAAAGACCATTTATCCATCCATTAGCTCCTGCTTATCTGGTGCCGGGTAGCAGGGCAGCAGCTTGAGCAGGGAAGCCCAGACGCCCCGATCCCCAGCCACCTCCTCCAGCTCTTCCAGGGGAATACTGAGACGTTCCCAGGCCAGCTGAGAGACATAATCTCTCTACTCCATCTCCTCCACTTGAGGCAGACACTCATCCCCAACCCGGAGAGAGCATTCTTCCCTTTTCCGACATAGGACCATGGTTTCAGATTTGGAGGTGCTGATTCTCATCCCATTCGCTTCACACACAGTTGCAAACTGCTCCAGCAAGAGCTGGAGGTCCCTGCCTGATGAAGCCATCAGGACCACATCATCTGCAGAGAGCAAAGAGGCAATCCTGAGGTCACCAAACTGGAACCCCTCTGTAGAAATATTTTTCTTTTGATCAGAAGTTATTAACAGAACCTGTGACAAAGGGCAGCCCTGGCGAAGTCCAACTCTCACTGGAAAGGAATCCGATCTACAACGACCAATGCGGACCAGACTCTCACTCCACTTGTACAGGGACCGGGTTGCCTGTAACAATGGACCCCGTATCCCATACTCCTGGAGCACTACCCACAGGACACCTCAATGGACATGGACAAATACCATCTCCAAGTCCACAAAACACATGTGGACTGGTTGGGCAAATTCCCATACCCCCTCAAGGATCCTGCTGAGGATATAGAGCTGGTCCAGTTTTCCACGACCAGGACAGAACCTGCATTGTTCCTCCTGAATCTGAGATTCGACCATCGACCGGACTCTTTTCTCCAGCAACATTGCATAGACCTTACCAGGGAGGGTGAGGAGTGTTCCCCTGTAATTGCCCTGTAATTGGAACACACACTCTGATCCCTCTTCTTAAAAATGGGAACCACCACCCAAGTCTGCCAATCCAAAGGTACTTCCCCTATACGCGATGCTGCAGAGACGTGTCAACAGCCCTACAACATCCAAAGCCTTAAGGAACTCAGGATGAATCTCTTAGATGGAGATTCCAAGTTTTCACGTAAGAGTAGTACTTAACTTAACTTAAAGACAGACAGTATATCTTACCTTGCCTTATTCTTTCTGGAATTATATATATAAAATTGATAATTGGTATCAAATGAACTCTCTTTGTACATTATTCAGTTCTCTTTTAAAAACCTACCCATAGTCTCCACAGATTAAAATATTGCTAAATTTAAGCTCACTCATGGTGAATTTTGAAAAATTCACTGGTTTCTTTTTTCCCATTCTCGTGTCTGACTTCCTGCCTGCTCGACCTACTGTGTGCAAATCGATGTGGCTTAGTTGTGGTCCAGCAGCAAAATAGACTTGATGTGTATTTTTAGTGTAGCAGAGCAGACGGTTGCTTTTGGGATACTTCTAAACCACTTTACAGCACCATGCTTATTAACTAGAATGGCTGTGATTCACAGCCATTGGCAACACTGCCAGTGAGGGTCTTAGGAGTTTGCAGGTTTTGCAGACACTTAACATGGTTGAGCATCTGCTACTGATCACTTAAATAAGGCGTGATGATTAGCAACTAGCCTTCTTATATCCTATAGAAGCTGTAATGGGAGTACTTAGTATTCAACATAAATTGCTTAAAAAATAAATAATGGCACCATGGAAAAAGTTGTATATTGTATTTACCAGATATTTACAGATAGTGTTTCTGTTTTTGACTTGAACAAAAATAGGATCAAAAGAGGGTATAGTAACTTTTTGGCATCACCGTAACAATTATTAGGCACTAAAAACTAGATTTTTAACTCTGATCGAGTCATTATTCAAGAGTAAAAAAGAAAAGAAAAAATAAGTCAGACAGTCTCAGTGTCAACTTCAGATGAGAAAACTGTTCAGTGTACATGTATTTGCAGTCAGCTTCCTTCTGAGTTTCCTGTTGTGATTGAAACTCAGAAAAGCAAAGCGAATGTGCATTCACCTCTGGCTGTGCGTGTCTATAAATCCTTTTACAATGCAGAGCAGACTCTAGTTGAGTAGGGAAAGAGATGATGGGGGAGGTGGAAACAGCGTGAAAGAAGAAAATTATGAAATTGAGCCTAGGTAAAGGAGTGAAGCAAAGTATGATAGAAAGAGGGGGGATCCAATGAGATGAATTTGATGAACTGTTGGACCAGTGCACCGAAAGGAATCACAAACTGAGGCTTCTATCTATCTATCTATCTATCTTGAACTTGCCTCTTTTGGCAGAACACTTTCAGTTGAATATGTACTATTTGGATCACATCACTGTTTTTTGTCTTTATGCTGCCTAGCCTCATTGTGATCATCTTATCTAGTGATTTACATCACAACAACTTTGCATGGGCTACAGTTGCTGTAGCTGCCATTTTTCTGTCTCATTCTGAATGTCATTACCTGTTGTGAGCAGGTGTGGAGTAACAGCTGCAAAGCACAGTAACCTGGCCGCCTTCCTATCTTAACTGGACCAGAAGCTTTCTCGGGCTGGCATTAGTACGTTAACATGCCAGCCAGTCTACTAGAGCTATGTCAGTATTAATACTGTTTTTAGCTTGACTAGTCCATTTAATTGGTCTACTTCTTTATCATGCAAGATCTATGCTAGTTAAGGGAACTGATGCATTCAGCTTGTCAGCACAGGACCTAACTGACTGATCTATTACACCACACAAAAAAATAAAATACCAGATGAATCATTGGTGTAACTAGAAGCAACAAATTGGAAAAATGGTAGAAGGTGAATTGGACAGGTTTACGTCTGTCTGCATTTTGTATGTTCTGGACACTTTAGTTTTTATTTTCTTCTCCATATGAGGGTCTTCCACCACTTCTGGGTCAGAGCCCAGTGATGGAGCTGTGGAGCATGCAAAGAGAGCACAAGCCAGTTCCAGCCAAGTTGAACGTTTATGTGCAGAGATCAGCTCAACTTCAACAGCATTATACGGTGCATTAATCTGACTCTGAGAAGTTGTTGTTAATTTCACTCGACCTAAGATTTTTAAAAGCATTTTAAATAGAAACAACCACTTACACCATGAGTTTTATACTCATTTTTTTCTATTAATATAATTCACACACATGCTTTCAACAAATTCACACTTCACTTATTTCTTTTGATTAATTTGATCATTTTTTTTCTTAATTTTCTATTTTTACTTTTTCTGCTATTCAGTAAATTCAACTCTTGCATTTCTTCTTTTGTTTCTTAATTTTCTTTAGTGTTCACCTTTCATTCTAGCCGAGCAGCAGGATAAGAATCTGGATGAGTCTCTATCTTTTTTTGTCCTTGCTAGTCTTCTTCAAACCTCCTCCTTCCTGTCATCTCTGCATCTGCCCCTCAATATCTGTCTTTCTTGATGCACCCCTCTATTTGTTAATCTGACATCCATTCACCTGATACTGCTTTCTCCATCTTTCTCTTATGCAGGCCGTGTCTCACCCTGTTGATTGCCTCCATTGTTCTCTGCAGTTCATTAAATATAAAAGATGAAAAAGAAAACTAAATAGACATACATGAAAGGGTGCATCTTAATAAACAAAGGGTGTTTGATGACTGGTAATGCTGATGCTGACCACTGACCACTGAGCACCCTCAATGCACAACTCCAATTAAAAAAACAAAAAACAAAGCTGGGATGCTGTGTTAAAGGTAATTAAAAAAAAGAATACAGTGACTTGCAAACCTCACAAAGCCATATTTTATTCCCAGTAGAACATAAAGAACATGTTCAATATTATCACTTGACTCCATCCCCTAAATCAGGTTGCTCTGAACAGCTGAGCTGTAAAGACAGTGAGTTGTAGAAAACATCTGTGGTCTTTGACCAAAACATGTCATCGACGATTCATGAAGATGTGTGACTCTGTCAGTCAGCCAAGGAGGCAACATAAACCAATATAGCAACAGGATAAAGGAAGACTTGGTGGTAATCCTTTTCTTTTCTCTGTGAATTTAATATTCAAAGTTTCCATAAGAGCCACAACCAATGCCAAACCCATATGACTTCAACAGTGCACCTTTTATACCTGTCAGTGTAATTGGGACATACCATTACCAGCGCTGCTGTAGTGCATAACTGGGTCCCACTGAGGTGCTTCTGTGCCTAGTGGGACCCAGTGGTATGATAAGTTCTGCCACCTTTTTCTCCAGTTTTACTTCTCTGTATAAGGCTTAAATTGCATTCTTCCCCAGTCTCATCCCACATTCTTCCTTTTATGAATATCAATTTAGGTGTAGGAAAAAAATCGTCACATAGTATTGATGTATATCTATCGCTCTTGCATTTGGCCCTGGCTTGGTAATATGAAGCCAGTGTGCAAAAACGGTTTCCCTAATACTAATTATTCCCCTATACTAATATCGTACATAATACTAATAAAGATGACATAGAGAAGTATTGATAAAATTCAATAGATGTATTTTATTGCTCTTAGATAACCTACTTCCTCTGTGTAACAATGACAACATACTGTATCTCTGCTCTCTCACAATGTTTTGGGCAAACTGTGAAACTTTCGACTGAAATGACAATAGTACTTTAATTTAGAGGATTAACTTCACATGCCTACCATATCCATTAATAGATGTTAATGAATGAACATTACAGTCATTGCAGCATTTCAGTTATCTTGCCTTTATCTTTGTGGCATCCTTATTCATCCCCTTTGTCCACTTTCTCACAGTTTCTCTCTTTGTCTCTTTCTGTATAACAACCCTCCCAGTGCTTAAAGAGGCTGAACACAACTGAACTCATATACAGCTGAATTGGCAGCCCTCCATCAACGGGCAGAGAGCTGAGGTGAAGTTGGGCTACCATACCAGCAGGATGAGGTGAAGTGGCTCTAATCTGCTCTCCTGGCATGAGATGGCACAGGGCCGGCCCGCTGTGCCAACAGCTATACCGGCAGTGGCCAATCCTGGTGTCCTGCTGCTTTCGCCTGAGTACATCAACTTCCTGCTGAGGAACAGAGAGGTGGGAAATGAAGCCAGGACGGCGTTATGTCAGACACATATTTGTTGTCCTAATTTCCCAAAGTTGGAGTGTTTTTGATAAGATGAAGTACACGCTATTAATGTTCGGGCTGTGAGATTGATTTCTAGACTGACAGTCAGAGTCACACAGCTTTCTGAATTTTATAAGGCGAAAGACATAGGAACAAGTGAGAGAGGATGAATTTAAATGGAAGCGTAATGCTTCTTTGCTTAAATATAATAATTTCTTGCCCTATTTTATTTACTGAATGTTATATTTCATTGTGCCTGCACTGCATATTTCCCATACTAAAATTGGATCTATATAATGCATTTATAATTTATAATTTATATATGTTTGTTTAAATAGAGACATGTGGCCTTCAGTAATGAACATCTCTTTTCACCAAAACTCCAAAGAAATCGTCAGACAATAAACAACCTCCACAGAAGACAATATTATTCTTTTGTTTAAAAATTTGTTCATTGATGGGATATTTGTTACACTTCAGCAATTTACTTTTCCAGTGAAAACTCAAAACAAAATTTTTTATGTTCTTAAGAGAATAGTGAGATCAGAGAATCAGAGGTTAATGATACTGTAACAAGACTGAAATAATTTCTCAGGAGTTATTTTGTTTGGTTGAGTTTGGGGTAATATATGAAGTAAAACAAGTGCATCCACATAGATTCGTTGACATCACCGTCATCTATGGCATGTGGGCTGAGACCTTTGAAGTGGTTCACAGAAATAAGCTTCGGCTTACAGAGTACACCTGTGTGTAGACAAGAGGAGTTCAAACTAGAGAGCATTTGTATTTGCATGCACGCCACACAAATGATTTCAGATGAAGCAGACAATATATGCACAAGAGCAGAGTTTTTAAATGTAAGTTCAGACTTTAAGGGAGAAAAGAATAATATATGAACTTGAAGAGAAGGAAGTAATATGCTCTTGATTAAAGATTGTTCACACATTAATTGGAAAAATAATCTCTGCATAGTTTTGACTGAGGGCCTACTGCGCACCCTTAAGCTGTTAGTAAATTTACTTACCTTTTTTTTTCTTTTTTTTTTGGATGATGTGGTATGTAAATTGTACTGTGAGGTCCTATGCTGAGGATTGGGTGTCCTATTGACCACAGCTGGTTTCCCCACCTCCCAGCTGGAGCGTGAGGACACTATTGGTGCAGAAATTTCTTCACTGTGCCAGTCCTGAACCTCTGTTGACAGAGAAGAGATTTAAAAGTCTACCCAGTCAAGCAGTTGTGTGCTGTTCATCCAGCTTACCTCGTTTGTGTGCTGCTCCATGTGTTTGAGGTGACATCAGTTTGTAATTTGATGTGATGTTAGCAGCTCTTGATTATTTATGTCCTGTATTTTGGACTTGTATTGTATGAAATAGTTACTGCTATAGGATTAAAAATGGTTGTAAATATAACTTGATTTTGTTTTCTATAGTTCCTTAATTCCCCTCTTCCCTTTGAGGGGTCGCTTTCTGTTTTATGTTTTATACTTTAAAAATTGATGATTCAAGTCCCTACGCTATTTTTTTTCTTTTGTTGTCTACATTTGCATTAATGGTTAAACCATGCAGAATCATAGATGTATTTTAATATTAAGGCAGATTTTGTGTGTGTTAGGGGGGGGTGTCCTTCACCAACTCCTTACACTAATAAAAACAACTTTGATTAATCAATTCCATCTAGTTCATGTTGCGTATTTTTTTTTCTCTTCCCCAGTGAGCTGGGGCTTAACATTAATCTTCTCAAATATACTGAATTTAAGGAGGAAACACTAAAACCAAACCACAAAACTATAAATCTCCATAATTTATTGATGAAAATAATCCCTGTCCAATATTATCAGAAATCACAAGTGTTGAAATAGCATTTAACAAAACTGAACTTGGTGCGAATACATGAAAACTATGATTGGTATGCAATAATATTTGAAAGAACTTCAATTACGTTTTAGACTGGTATGTTGTACGTGTATCCTTCCTCTAGTATTTTAGCTGTCAAACATTGACCTAGTCCAGTTGACAAAATCAGCATTGTCTGTGTATTTTAGTTAAATTTGTGAATATGCTAAAAGTAAGTGAAGTTTTGTTGAATGAGATGTGACTCTCAACTGCAACAGATTAACTATTAACTAACAACTGTTTTACAACATATCTGGCTCTTATGTAACAAAAGGCAAATGCTTACTGAACATTATGGTTATTTTTTCATCTCAGCACAAAATTTAAATAAATAAATATGTGTAACCTTTACTAATTTACATTAAAATTCTTTCATGGAGTCCAGCAGCTCTGGTGCTAAATCATACTATAGATGTACAGTTTACTGTGTGCCACAGCTTGTCTTAAATCCACATCTCTGTCTGGCTTATTTTACATAACAATGATTTTTTCTCACTGGTGAAAAGTTTACTGATTAATATGTGGTGTCATCACAGGTACAAAACTCTAAACACTTTCAATGCACCAGCAATTTTCAGCTTAGCATCACATTTGATTAAATTTATAAAATTCACATCCTGCTTCTGCTGGCGACTTCTCAAGCAATCATTTCTGTTCAAAGGAACACATTTTCTACGGGCCAAAGTGTTTGGAAAACAACTATTTCAGCTCTGAGGAGTGGACAGATTATTGATAACCATTAGTCCCTGCTTGGATGCCAATTTAATTCAATCCCTCTAAAATTAGCTGGCATCTCTTGTTGTTACCTGCACAGCAGGTTTGCCTGTTTCCCACATAGAGATAAATAGCTAGCAGGGTTATGTAGCCTTTTCCTGACCCACAATTCTTTCTGACCTAAGTAGGTCACACTCTATTTTTATGTGCCCATTGCTCTGACACTGAGCACTTTTCACTCACTGCCTGTCACATGCAGTCTTTGATTAACTGAGGTCAGTATCCTGCTGGATAGCACCAGGCAGAGGCCTGTATCACGCAGCAGGGTTAAATTTTCCTGGGTTACTCAGACCTATCCAGTTCAACTTACCCTAACGAACCCCAATCAGGGTAATTGGTATAAAGACGCTGTCTATCAACGCGGTAACTCAACCCAGGGTTATCTTATCAAGACTCATGAAGGTGCATATTTAAAGGGCAGGTTCTGAAGTAGCAGACGAATCACAATCATGAGCACCATGAGCATCATAGGAGGGAAAGAGAGAACACCAAACTTCACTGGAACAGCGACTCATACTGATAAAATAGAAAGAAAAAAAAGAGAATCTATGTAAGAAATCTAATGCTGTTGCTTATGGAAGCAATGCTTCCATAGTTGCTGCTGCCAGAAGGAGGCAAAATGCCTGGCGACACGTAAGGAAAGCATAAATGCACAAGTTACACATACATCTGATACTGATCACAGCCGTGAATCCATGAAATCAATGCATTGTGCTAATGAATAGAATGTATGACAATTAGTCAATAAGTCATCTTCCCTAGATGCAATCCCTCTTGGGTGTCAAGGATGTAAAAATAAACATAAAAACATAATTGCATCTGGTAAGTTGGTCCTTTGAATATAACGTCAAGCTGGAATAAGGCCACTATTAAGTCCATCCATCCATCCATCATCTGTACCCGCTATGTCCCGTGCAGGGTCACGGGGGTCTGCTGGAGCCACTATTAAGTCATATCCCTATTCCAAGTTAGTGCCTGAAGACGGATAGATACTTTAATCATCGGGACGTTTACAATGAATAAAATTAAATGAATAAAATCCATCCAGATATTGAGCTGTGGTAGAAAGTAGTGAACCGATGCTTGTAAACTTAAATTATAACATTTTACAAAAGCAAAATGTACCTGCAGGGCCTGGAATCAAACCCACTAGCTTCTGTTTGGCGAACTGTTGCTCAGCCTTTGAAACTACAGATTCTTGATGCTGTATTACCCAGTTTTGTGATACAGAAAACCCAGGGTTAACCCTCAAGTTACCTCGCTAAAGCAAAATCTGGCTTCGTTATACAGGCCCCTGGAGTTAAGTACTATGTCCCGCTTGATCCAGAATTACTGTTCAAATAACACGCTCATACTCAGGCACGTGCGCAGATAGACTCCAGGTGGTGCTCAAGTGCTTGACCCTTTGCCCTCTGGGTTGATATGTGACTTTTCCTCAGGAACATCTCTGGATAAAGAGAGATTTAATATATTAGGTTTTCAAAAATGAGCATTACCTTAGCTCTTAAAATGGAGTTGAATTGGAGTTGAGTTTTAATTCTGTGATATCGCATTAGTCCCTTCCTCTCTGAAATTTGTGACATAGCAACAGACATAGACCCAGCACCCTGTGGTGACAGTCAACTCTTTACTTTATGTGGCTGCATAATGTGTGATAGACGGGTAACAACACTGCTCACTAATCCAGCAGTCCAACGTGATATGACAAAGCCATGAAAAAGCATGTGAGAGGCAATAAGTAAAAAAAAAACAAATAAATAAAAATAATAATAATAATAATGATAATTAAACAAAAGAAAAGAAAAAAAAAAGACTGGTCTTGTATTAAATGCTGTATTTTTTTAATCCAGATAATTGAATTAATCTGAACCACTTCTGGAGGCCAGATAATATAATATAACATAATATAACATAATATAATATAATATA
>JBAMYA010041963.1:0-15007 GCA_037176975.1 Arrhamphus sclerolepis | reverse complement strand
GGAGAGAGAGAGAGATATTTTCCCTTTGCATTCTGATGGAAAGTGGAAAAAAAAAAAAAAAAAAAAAAAAAAAGACTCCAGATGTAGAAATCTGACAGAAGCAAACAGTCAGATGCCAGATATTATCTAAGTGTCTGACCATTCCTGAGCACTCGCCAAAAAACTCATTTCCCCGATGGTTCTTTGTATAAAATCACCTCGTGTATCAGACAAAGTTTTAACGGGCACTTTCCGAATATTAATCTAATTTGAGGAGACGAGCATCCCTCTCTCTCCTGCATCAAGTAATAGGCAATTATTGGCCCAAATCTCAGAGCTGCAACCATTTTTCATTTCAGCCTCCATGATATCCATGTTATCAAAGGAGCAAATGTAACTAAAGGATAAATTACAAGACTTAAAAATGTTCACTTACATATCCTGACCTGCTGAACTCATCTGGTCTTGAAGTGATTAAGTAAACTTTTTTATGCTGTCATTGCTGTCTGGGATTTCACAGAGATGAGCTGTCAAAAACAACTCAGAGGAGCAGCTGATTTCTTCTTCTGCTGCTGGATCTTAGTTCAGCCTTTGATACTGTGGATCACAAAAACCTTCTGGATAGACTGGAGAACTGGGTGGGGTTATCAGGTCCAGTTTTCAGTTGGTTCAGATCAGATCTTGAAAGCAGGAGCTTTGCTGTTTCCATGGGTGAGAATAAATCTGAGCTTATTCCACTGACCTGTGGAGTCCGTCAAGGGTCAATTCTTGGACCACTATTATTCAACCTGTCCATGCTTCCTCTAGGTCAGATCAAATGTAACAGCAATGTTGCAGTTACCTATCGAATAGATTTTAAAGTGTTGGTGTTAGTTTACAAATGACCTAATTATATGGAGCCAGAATACATCACTGATCTTCCAGTAGAATATAAACCAGGTAGATCTTTGAGATCTTTAGGTAGCAGTCAGCTGGTAGAACCTCCAGTTAGGACCAAACAGGATGAAAATGCATTTATCTACTATGCTGTACATAGATGGAATAAACTTCCTCTGATATCAAATGTTCTCCAACTCATAGACACATTTAAAGTTAAACTGAAAACTCTGTTTTTCTATGGCTTTCTTTAGTTGGATTTTGATGCACTGTTTTTACTGTCCTTTGTTTTAATCCTTTTTCTGTCTAATTATACATTCAAATGGTTGTTTTTATCATCATCATCAGTAGTAGTATTTTTTTATTAATTTTAATTAATTAATGTTTTTAATTAATTGATTAATCGATCAGTTGATTTTTATTCCATCTTAATGTCTTTGTAAAGTACTTTGAGTTGCCTTCATGTATGAAATGTGCTATATAAATAAACGTGCCTTATTCTGTGTGTGTTGTGATCACAGCTCAAATACTTTGAAGAGGAAAAACATTTTTTTGGGCTGTGTCAGAAGGAATTAAATTTTTCTGTTTTTCTACTGACTGCACAAACAGGTAGTTCCTCAGGAGTAAATTTAATCTGACAAGCTTGTTTGCAGTGTTTCCTCTGGGGGAACATTTGTGCTCTATAGCTCATGTCAGGAAAACAAGTTGGAGAAAAAAAAAAAAAACGCCTGAAGATGTCAGGAAGTATTGTTTCAGTTTATCTAGTCACTCATGCCTTCAAACGACTTCATCACGTGCTCCTTGATGGCATTGTTGTTTGTAAAAGTGATTTTCCTGATAAAAGCATATTTCTGGTTTGACTGCTCATGCACTGGTAAGATTCTCCCAAAACAGAAAGCTGACTTAAGATTCAGAGATGAAGTTCAGCATTTTTGATGAGCTGAAAATGTTTGTTTTTAGTGTCAGTTGCAGCTTAAAAAGGAACAGCATTATGACTGAAGCAATATTTGCAATTACGGTGGTAGATTTTCTGTACGATACCAGTTTTCAAATATGCACAACATTCAGGGTTAGTACACCAAGCACAAACAAAAGAAGAAAATTTGTGTTTGACTGATTATTTCTTTGTTGTAGCAATTGGCAATATTTCTCATACCACTGAAAAGTGTTATTAATTCCTTTTAAATGGTGCCGTATTTGTGAGAAATATATTGGTTAAATGGGAGTATATGGGTTGCATCCATCAAAGATTTGTTGAATCTTCTCTGCCAGTGCCAAACAGCTTTTTTTTTTTTGCTGTTACTATTGACTCTTGTTTTGAGCTTACATTACCAGATTCATTGGGTCCATATTCTGACCACCTTGCTTGAATCATCATCTTCTGATGAAGACAATGTGATGGTGTGGGCTGGCCTCTCCTTCACTGGAGAAACAAGGCTTGTCATCATCGGAGATCACGATCATCGTCTGGACCAAACTCTATCCTCCAAGATGATGATGCTCACTTCCACACAGTGAGCAAAAGTCTGAGGCTACCTCCAGACGTTTGGAGTGAAGAGAAAATATCCTGACCTCAACCTCATTGACCCATGTTTGGGATCAGCTTGGCTGAGTGACCAACACAACCATGTTGGCTGACTTTCAACAAATGCTGGTTGAAGAACGGGATACCATCCCACAGCAGTGTGTGTGACCAGGCTGGTGGCCAGCATGACATGGTAGTGTTGTTGTGCTTCTTTCATTTGATACGGAGATGCTTGTTTGTTAACTTAACAAGAGTCAGAAGCCCAAAAAAAAAGTAGACAAGAATTGGCAAATCTTTCATGGGTGCAACAAATTTACTCAGCGCTGCTGCTCATCTCACAAATGCAAGTTCCTTACAAATGTGGCAGCATTTAAAAGGGAATTAATCAGGCTTTCCTACAGTATAAACGTTTATTTCTGAGAAGCATTGTTACAACAAATAAGCTACTAAAAACACATTTCTTTAGTTCATTTAGTTTAATACTGACCCACAGACCAGATATCCATGGCAGCAACAGCTCTCCAAAAATACTGAATACCATTAGTACTCAGAAGAACAGTTTATTTTTAACAGTTAACATTATTATTATTATTATTATTATTATTATACATATTCACCTATATTCAGAATTAACACCCATATTCATCCTCCCTATTCCAACCTGAGAACCCAACATGGCTGCTACTTGAGTCAGCAGGACGAGGACAACTGAGCGTTGTCAGCTTGTGTGAGACATCATTCCCAATTCTGAGAGCACGCAATTTCAGAATCCAGTCTCAAACATCAGATTTCATTATTCAGTGTGTGCAGTAATCCCTGACTGCATAGAAATATTCATCTGAAAAATCAAGTAATTTATAACAGTATCTCCCTCCACTTAATTTCACTGATAATTTGCCTCTCAAATGTAAACTTAACTGTAAACTTACCACCAATTTACACATAACAGTAGATGACTGTCATTTGTCAGCCTAAAACAGTATTCTGGCAGACACCACCCACTCTCACTGACTGACTCCAAGAGTGCAGTTGGTCGTTGGATTTCTGGCAGTCTCCACTGTCACACAGAGCTGATAGTCTGTTATCAAGATATCAGGATGGAATTGCAAAAGTCGCCTGCTGAGACTGATTCTCTGGAACGTTTATCTGCCAACAAACTCATTCCAAACAATAAAGCATAATGACTAACATTAGTGCAGAAAATTCAGTGTTATGATGATTTGGAGATGTATAAATTGGATTACTCGTTATTGAACGACAAAAATGGTGCTACTTTTGATTTCTTTTAAGTGCTACTACAAAATTAGGATAGAAGGATATCAGTTACCAAAAGAAGTTGCTTTTACATCCACTTGCTACCAGAGATATGTCCAGGGGTTACCTAATTTGCCTTCAGCTCCAGAGTTTCTATCCCTGATGACGACCATCAATTCACAGTTCAATATATAACAGTGTAATTTCACTTTCAAGCTTAGTGCAACTAATGTGCAGCTTCAGCACTCAGAAGTTCAACCATTCCAGATTTAGTGCATTACGGCGGCTTATTTGCATTTGTTTACCACTTTTTAACTGTCCTGTGTTTCCTCGTGTCTGGCTCCATGTCCTTAGCAAACAGACCCAAGCCTTTCCTTCGAGCTCCTCCAAATCCCTGAAGACATTGGGGGATGGGGTGATGGTGGTGGTGCTGATGGGGGTTGGAGGGATGGGTGTGAAGAGCAATGTTCCAAGAATGTCACCACCCACACACATGCACATAAATCTACATGCATGCAACTACACATTCCACACACACACTGGCACACACAGCAACAATATGTGCCACTCCTGCCAGTCCCCCCTCCCTCCCGAGGTCCCTCCATGGTTTAATTGGTGTAATTATATTTGCATAAGGCTGTCCTGTTCCAACCAACGCACAAACGCACACATACACACACCATCCTGACAAGTTTTAATAGGCAGGATAATTGAATTCGGTCCTCCCATTATTGCCCTGAAGGGTCTATATGTATATATTTCAAAGGGTCGAGCACTTTACGTTTACTTAGACAAGAGCCGTCAGCTAAATTGTTGATTATAGACTTCAAAGGTTAATTGACATGACAGGAGTATTTTTGGGCTTTATTTTATAGCTGATTAAGATGACTACCATCTTGGATGCAAATGAATAAAACAAAAGATACTGGCCTGGTAGCAATGTTGTTACAGCTCAAGCATGAATCCTCAGAGTTTATGAATAAAACTGTTAAAAGTAAAATGAGAGAGACTTCCCAAGTGGCATTTACTTTTCACTGATTACACCTTAATATGGAGAGTGATTTGACATAATTTTCTGTTTTCAGGCACCTCTTTTGCCCATTGTGCACCCCTTTTTTTATCCACTTTTTCTTTGCAGTCCTATCTCCCTCCCCTTTCTCTTTCATTTACAAACCCACCTCATCTACATTAACCATTCCTCCCCTCCTCCATCACCACCTCCATGTCTTCATTTTCCACACACCAAATTTCTCACCTAAAAATGAAATTTGATTTTTCTTCTGCCCATCTCCATCTATTCCTCCTCACTTCTCTCTCCCTCTCTCTCCTCTCTCCTCTCCAGAGGGTCTCTGGCTCTTTTGTTCATCCACTGGCTCATGAGGTCTCCCTCCAGTTGCCACAGCAACCGCGTGTATACATACGGTTGCTCCGGGAGTGAAATCGAACTGGAGAAGAGAACGGGATGCAGAGAGATGGATTGAAATTCAGTCAGGAGAGGTGGCAAGAGAAACAAACAAAAAAAAGTAAAAATATCCCTACTGCAGTAAGTTATATTCTTAAAATATAAAGATATAAACAACAAAACCTATGAAACTATGCTTCAAAGATGTCAAATTTTGACAAAACCACAGCTTGCATTTGCATATTTTTTCTAAAACAGCAGGAGAGGAAGGTGAAAGATGGCTATTTTTTTTTAAATAAAAAAATGAATATATGTTTCATTCTTGTATTTTCTCTCTTTAAATTTTACAGTCACTTATTAAATATTTATACCATGTTAATCATTGTTATTACAACATCAGAAAGGATTTAAAAAAATAAATAAATAAAAGGAGGACAAGAATGAATGAATGATTCTTCGTCAAGGAATAAAAGAGCAAAAAAAGAAAAAATGGGGGGTGGGGGTTGGGGGGTGCACAGAGACAAAATAAACACATAGCATCCAAATACTGGCTGCTACTTCCTCCAACCAGTTGTCTGTGTTTGCTAAATTAGAAACCTTGTAGAAATCCAAACCCCACAGACAAGCTGCCATCTGCCATGCTGGCTCCAGACCAGTGTTGCTCTGTAGAGCCAAAATGGCCAATCGAACGCATTCAGAAAATAAAATAAACCAAAAGGACAGTTTATTACATTGTAATACATATAGACAGCAGGACATCTGTCTGAAGGCAGGTCCAAAGCTATGCATTTTTTTTCCAGCAGCACAGAAGACAAAGTAAAATAAAAAGATAAAATAAAGTTGATATGAAAAGTATATTATTGCAAATATGAGTACTGTCTCACTACAAAGTTGCAGACTAATATTTTTACGAAGTGCAACTGATTAAATGACAAAACTACATTTTTCCTCATTCTGCTGTTTAGAATTACTGTCTAAGGCTGTGCACAGATTTCACTGTGCAAATCCCAGGAAGCTAAAAAAAATGAAGCACAAGTAGGACAAGAGTAGCTGTAAAAGTAAACTTTTTATGCGTATTAAATACAAGGGCACAAGATGAACATGACATTTCTGTGGTGTTGCGAGGTGAGCAGGCATAAACCCACTGCTTTCTGGCGTTGGTGGTGACCTGCATACATGTGGACTGAGTTGGAAGCATGATAAAGGCGTGATGAGCAGACACAGACATGAGAGATTAAGGGAGAGAAAGAGGTTATCAGTATCACAGTTATTAACCATGCCAAACACATGTACATGCATGAACATCCAGAGATGGAGAGCGGTCATGACATGATGTTCTGATCTCAAGCTAATGCTCATTCCTTGGCATCACTCCATCTGAGACACACACACACACAGACAGAAAGAGAGAGAGAGTGTGTCCTGGCAGCTCGCCATAATAACCTTCTCTTTCCTCTCTCATGCGTATATATACATATACCCATAATTGTCATGTACCCATTCCTAAAAGTTAAATGAACACTATGAATGAACATTAATCTACTCAGCTGTATAAAAGCTGTGATGAACAGAATCATATATTAAACTGTTGGTTGCTAAGTGGTTACTATGGTATTTCTATTGGATCCAAACATGGTATCAACTGGGTTTATTTTCATGTAATCATGAATTATTCTGATAGAAACAATAACTGGATATGTATACATGCATGGCTCCTTTCATATGTGGTCAGTAGAGATGCCTATAATAAGTATGTGAGCTGCCTAATGGCTGTCTATAGGATTTTCATGCTGTACATTTCTTAAGTTCAATGAAAAACCTGGAAAAGGCAAATGCACATTTGAAAAGGACTATGCAAAAGCACAAGTTGAAGTGATAGAGAATGATGTACTGTATATAAACAAACAGATACTGTACGCAAACATATGCAAGCATTATTGGAAGAAAATCCCAAAAAGTTATCATGTAAGTAAAGATAACATGCAATAATTTGCACGTTTGCAGAACCACAATTGATCCACAATAGAACATTGTTTTCAATTACTTTCTTGGGTCTCAGTCATTCCTACCATGATGTTCACTGTGAGCAAGTTTAAGTGTCATTCATGTTTGGCATGTTTTTTATGAAGAAATATGGACTTGTTGCCTCTTGTCTTTGCCAATAGTAGGGTTGGGAGACCTTCAGAGCTTGATGACACTGCCTAAAGGTGATCAGATATTTGTTTAAATGGAAAATGAAGGCGTTGTCTGTTTGAGCTGGTCCCTAATCTGGATAAATGCAGAGGGTAGTGTCAAAAAGGGGATCCAACGTAAAACATATGCCAAACTAGACATGCGAATCACAAGACCCATGCCTTAGTCGAGGCCTGGGTTAATAACGACCACCATCAGGGCTGGTGACCTGCAGAGTGCCCATGGAAACTGGGAGGCTGTTCATCGAAGAAGGAGAGAAGGAAGGTGTCTCTGTAGGCAGAGAGATAAGAAGAAAAAGAAGAGATTAGGACTGAGAGGGAATGTTGGGACTATGACAGGAAAAACTAGAGAGTTGGTTGACATGATGCAGAGGAGGAAGGTGGATATTCTATAAGTTCAGAAGACCAGATGGAAAGGTAGCAAGGCGAGAAGCTTAGAAGCAGGGTTCTAGCTGTTCTATCCCAGTGTGTATGGGCAGAGAAATGGAGTAGGAGTTGAAGAAAAAGCTTTTTAGGAATGTTGTGAAGCTAAAAGGAAAATCAGAAACATGAGTCTGAAGCTAGGAAATGAAGGTGTCATGTTCAACGACAGTGGTGTATGCTGAAGGTGTGACAGAGGAGTTATAGGTGGAGGTGGGACTGCATCAACGATAAGCTCTGAGCCCCTTCTGGTTTGCTGTAATTGACAGACTGACAGATGAGGCTAGACAGGAATCAAAAAGGGACGGAAGAAAAAGATCACTCAAAATTTGACTTTTTTTTTTGAAAGCCATGGATGCCTTATCCTCCTGACTAAAGACGAGTGGGACCATTCAGATGGTTCAGAGCAGTTCAAAAGCCTGCAAATCTGATAGTATTGAGATGAAGGGTCAGCCTGCACATCTGGAAACATCAGTACAGTAAGACAAAGCTTTTAGATCAACATGTGGTCCCATCCAGACAATGTCTTTTTCAAAGAAGGCTTTGCATATATTTGCGTATCATGTCAATGCTAAACCACATTCCACATCCATCACAAAAGCATGGCTTTATAAAAGTTGAGCTCGGGTGATGAGTCGACCTGCCTGGAGTCAAGATCTGTCAACAACTGATAATATTTAACACACCACGGAATATAAAATATAAGAAAGAAGACCCAGTACAGTTGAGCAGTATAAACCATTTTCCAGCAGGAATGGGACAATATTTGTCTCCCTACATTT
The DNA here is from genome assembly GCA_037176975.1 of Arrhamphus sclerolepis. NCBI lineage: Eukaryota > Metazoa > Chordata > Actinopteri > Beloniformes > Hemiramphidae > Arrhamphus > Arrhamphus sclerolepis. The sequence continues at coordinate 6,577 of JBAMYA010041963.1, read as the reverse complement.
CAGCCACTGGCCTCCTCAGTTCCCAGACGTACATTAAGTGTTGGTAAAAGAAGAAGGGGGCGCTAATCATCAGCCTGTCCCAACATTTTTTTTTTTAAACATGCTACTGTCACTGGATTCAAAATAACCTCATGTTTTTCTTAAGATGGTGCTCTTTTTCTTTGTTCTGCCGTGAATAGAAGGAAATAGCTTTTTTTTTTTAAAAATCATTTAAAAAAAACTGTTTTCATTTAAATTTTAAAGAGTAACCCAACTTGAGGTTGTATGTGCAAAGCTTTTTCTGCTTAACAGAAAATTTTGTAATAACTCAGTGGACCAGTCAAATTAGAGCAACAGCATGCAGATTTCACTAAAGATCTTCGTTTTGCTCTACTGTGTTTGAGTTTGAACTGCAAAGACCGTCCTCATCTATCGTCAGGTCCATGTATGTCTTTAGCAGGTCAAAGGGATTATACATCATGTGTCTGCCATTCCTGGTGTCTATTTAATTACAGATTACATGTGATTACGCAGCACACATAGACATGTGTATCACTATAATCCTTATGAACACCATTCTTATGACATGTGGTGAAAGTCAGCATGTTTTTCTTATGACCGACACTGAGGCAGATTAATAACAAGTCTCTAATCACCTTAAAAAAATGTATTTGTGCCTGATTGTTTGCATTTGTGGCTCAAAGACTCAATCCATGTAGAATAAACAAGTGGTTTAAAGCGATTAATCAGAGGTCAAATGCAGTATGTTATTGTACATCTGTAAGTGTGGAAACATCTGGTTAATTGTGTGAAGCTATGCAGCTTTGTTGACAATGTTTTCGTTAAGATTTATAGACTCAGCTGGTGTCATGTGGACAAACGCTCAAGGGGTATACTGTCCCTTGGAGAGGGTTGTCACATATAATAAAGATGTTGTCAGTAACGTTGTGTGTGCACGTGAGTGTGTGTGTGTGTGTGTGTGTGTGTGTGTGTGTGTGTGTGTGTGTGTGTGTGTGTGTGTGTGTGTGTGTGTGTGTGTCTAGTGGTTTATCATCTTCAGGATTAGCGTCTGTGGATTGAGTGTGAGATTAAATTTGCCAAGCTGGAGTTTCAGCTGTGGAAAGACAAATTAATGTCCGTCTCTGGGAGATCCTGTGCTATTATTGGTGAACAAATATTGTTTGAAGAGACAACAGAAAACCTGAGAAATAATAAAAATAAAAATAAATGACTGCCAGTTGAAAGTGTTCTTTTAGTATGAGATCAGGGATTTTTACTGATTCAGACATTTCATCGATGCAGTTAAATAGAGCTACGGCAATAGACACAATTAACAGATTTACTTTGTTAAATGCAAATAATAATGCACCAATGAAAGACATTGTACCCAGCACTGACAAAAAATAACTATATAGAAATATATTGCCATTACAAACAAACAGCAATGAAGTGAGGGACTGATTTTTTTTTAAAAAAAAGGTAAACACCTCCACAATTGGAGACTGAAATAATTTGACACAATACATTTTATACTTTTATTCATCATTTATTTTAAGCTTCACTTTTGTCTATCAGTGTACCCTTTTTGGTATTATGGAAAATACCAAAAAGGGAAAGTAAAACATTGCAGCCAAAGTTGCCTGACCAGCAATTCTAATTCTTTCCCCCTTTGATACAAATAATTACTCTGGTTCCTCCAGATCTGACTTTGATTCAGACCAGCAGGTGCAAAAGAAGCTGCCTCTGGACACCACTGGACGGGCAACCGATCCGAGAAACAAAGCATGTGACCTAGGCAGAGCGACAAGCCGACTAACGCCAACTAAATACATCCAAAATATTGTGCAGTGGAGCAGGAATACCGCTGCAAGGCTTGTTGATCCAAGCTGTTACTAGAAATCCTGCAGCCATCATGGTTGTTCTGAATGGAGGCTCTTGGACACTCCTGTATGAGTCATGAAGCCCGTCTCCCTGCATTGCAGTACCAGACTCATATCAAGAGAGATTTATTTTTTTCCAAATGAATGGGTATGATCAAACATAGACCATATATCATCTTGCACTGTCTACTGTTTAAAAAGCATGACATTATTCTTGCTATAAAACTTTGCTCAGAGCAATTTCTCTTCATCAGAATAAATTCAGGTAATTTCACATTGTGCCTGTTTTCTGTTTTGCATGTCAGAAAATCATCAGTATATTAGATCTCAGCATCATAAAGAAAGAGAGAAAAGAGCTTTATGGTCCTCATGTGATCCAACTACACAAGCATTTGGCGTCTGATCCAACTTAAAAATTAAACCCAGAAGAGACATAAATAAGAGAAAAATCCATCAGCAATGTATGTGGGAAGTGAACATCTACATCATAAACAACAGGACTGAAAGGTACGCTCAAAAGATTAGTTTTTTCTTCTTTATTTGCAAACTGTTAGTCTGATGTCTGTTTGCACACATGAAGACAAAAAAAGAAAGCCTTTTGTCTGATAATGTTTCAATTGGTACCTTTCATTTGTGTAGTGAATGCAAAACTGGCACAAATCTACATTTAAACACCTCACTCAGGCTCCACACACACACACACACACACACACACACACACACACCAAAATCCAAATACACACTAAACACACCACTCAGTTCCTCCATTCTTTATTTTTGACCTTTAAATACACTTTTTCTTTTTTTTTCCTTTTCCCAGCTTTGTTGAGACACAGACAAAATCTGTAACTGCCTGCGGGCTCCTTTCAGAATCTCACAATCAATTTTTTCTGACATTCAAAGGGGGGGAGGGTACACGTGCATGTGTGCACAAATAGATGTGCATGAATTTTACTGTGTGTCAGAGTCCCCTCCAGCAGATACTGTCCACATGTGGAGTACATTATTTTAATCTCCTGTTTTAATATCCAATATGTGTGCTTTTTTTTTTTTAAACATTTGCGTTACCTCAAAATTGTGAAGAATAATTCATGCCACACCTTAATTTATATGAAAATAGGTGGTGGAATTGGATGCTGAGGTCCATTACTGTTGTTTAGCTCTTCAAAAAAATTCAGTAAAATGCACAAGAGGTAGTGATGTTATGGCTATTTCATGAAAAAGAAAGACATTTTGATTGCGCACAATAAAAGCACTGCCCTTCCAATGCCAAAATCAATACACATCTGAACTACAGATCCCAGCTAATGGAGGTCAAATTGACTGAAAGTATTGATGGCACGTAAACAGTATCAGTAACAATTTCTCCAACCATAGATATGCATCAAAATAGTAATCATGGTTGAAGGAAATATAGAGTATATACAGTGTAAACTGATTATACTATCATACTTGACACCGAAATGCTTTGGTATTTATGCCAAATTGGAAAACTGGGTGAGCCTTCTAATTAGTCGATGCATTGTGAAAGCCTGCAGAGGCAAAGCTGTCAATATGAACAATGAACTAAATAGAAGTACGCAAACTGACAAGCTAATGCATTTCCACTGCATCCTGGATGAGGTACACTCCTTCCTCTTTTTGTCTTGCTTTGTGAGCACATCGATAACCTGTTGCCTCACGTCCTTGTCTGACTCGCTCAAAATGTTTGTTGATTTTGTTCACAACAACTTGTACAGCTGCTGTGATTGGACGTCTGTCCTCTACAGCCACTGTAATCAGCAATCAACCGCACCATGATTGCTGTTGTGAAGGGTCCAGGAATGACTGACAGCCGCTAAATGTGCTATTTGTGTTTGTGACGTTTAAAACAAATGTCCTTGTGTGGGTTTGTGGTGTAAAGTATATCTAGCTCATCTTTTATGATTATGTATGTTTATTGTATAGTGGTCTGTTCATATAGACTTTGACATCAAGAACGAATATTTCAATTTTCTGAGACCAAAGTAGATGCATCAAATATGAAATAAAAAGAGCCATTTATGTTTGACATTTAATAGTCACAAACATGAAAATGAAAACATTCTGGCGAAATATAGATAATCAACCTTACCATACCATAATAAAAAAAAGAAAAACGTGTATACAGATGGGAATGTAAGTTAGGGTAAGGTGTAAAACCACTGTTCTTTGTATTGGTAGCTTCTGTTCCATTAGCGTTGTCAGTTCCCAAGAAAAAGCATCGTCCTTTGTTGTTAATCTTCTTCCACATGTTGGATGTAAAAACAACAGATCATCTACGTGTAGTTTCTCTTCCTGTTAGCTGGAAGAGAAACCATGTCCAACGTAACAAAGAGATGTCCGTCGACTTAGACATCAGCTGTAAGAAATTTGCAGAAAAAGCCTTCTAGATTGTTAACAGAACGCTTCGAACATCTTTATTCTCCCCTGCGTTAAAGCAGCACAACAGATATTGAACCCCTCCACAAAAAAGCTTCTAAAATTATTTTAGCTGCACAGATTTCATCTCCGTCATGTGCACTGCAGGTCGGACGGTGTCCTAGCCTTGCTGCTAGATTAGTAAATCATATATATTTCTTACCTTTCAAGTGCCGTGTGTTTGAGTTTGGTTGACATTAGGCTGCATTACTAGAGGTCATTCTTTGCTCTCTGGTTCATAGTTTATTTTGCTATAGAAGCCAGGAAATGATCCGGTGGCCGGCTTCAAAGGCAGCAGTACTTACAACAGTATTAACAGACAACTGCGTTTCTCAACCAGAGAGGGCGCTAAAGAGCACAATCTTACCTGGTGTTGCTTTATAGTTTACTCCATCCAGCACTGAAACTAATTTCTCACTTGCTAAACTGTACAGCAGGATGGACTACACGCGCACACACACACACACACACACACACACACACACACACGCACACCATTGTGTTTGCACAGCCTTCATGCTTTGTGATTCCATTTCATCTGTACAAACATGCATGTGACAAAAATGTTGAATTTTGAATCATAACTCACAAATATATGAGTTGAGGAAAAGATACATCTCACCTCTGTTATTATGCCCTAACCCCCACATTTATGATCGTAGAAAATGATTGATATCAGTCATCATTTTTCCTTTTGGTAGGAAACTCTGTACATGATCCCTGGACTTTCTAAAGGTGGACACATTCTCCGCAACAACAGAGAGGTTTCTTCCCTTTCTCGAAGTGGCAAGAAACAAAAAGAAATCTACTTCTGGCCAAGCACATTTCATACTTTGAGAGAGACCCGAGTGCACGACTCCTGGGAAGTCCTCATAGGGCTTCTGCTCTTCTGCATTGACCACGCCCACTGCAAATCTCTGATCAATCATACTATGGTTGTAGGGCACCACACAAAGAAAAAGTTCAGAGAACAAGCTGAAAGAACTCAAAAACCTGAGCTGAGAAAAAAAAATGACATGATTGTTGCTACTGTTAGTTTAAGAAGAAAAAAAACTGCAACAACACATATTTACCTTGTGGTTTAGGAACAGTTGACACAAAGAAACATATGCCATCTGTCTAGACGGTCACATGTTCACACTACAATGCAGTGACCCCTAAAACCAGTCACCTGAAAAACAATAAGGCCCTAAATCCAACAACAACAGCACTGAAACAGAATACTCGTGTTCAAAAACAGCCCTCAAACCTCCACATCCCTTTTTATAATCCTCTTTCTCAGTTTCGTGCTAAAAACATATCCCAATTAATCAGCTTAAGTCATGCAAGCGGGGCTCTTTATTTTGGATTAAATAAGTGAATGCGCCTCTCAGAAGAATTAATGTAGTACCTAGAAATATTGAGAAATTAATTGTTGATCTGTATCACATTATTCCTTAAAGTCCTGATTGTATTTGCCATTGGCTCTGATCGGATCTAGAGAGTCGTTTTTAATTCTCCGTGAGGGCAGTCGATGCAGCTGGTGCAACTTTAGGTGTAACTGAAACCATCCATAAGAACAGAATCCAAGTCAAAGATGGCTTAGGATACGAGACTGGTCAAAGACAGTCTGTACTTCAGTCTTTACGGCATAAAAGGGTTTAAATGTGTATGTGTAAAAGTTCAGTGGTTTCCGCTTTTTGATTTCATAAAGTGTAGCATGAGAATAAATATTCATGTCTGAATATTAACCAGCAGGTCAAATTTGAAAAAAAAAAATACATTAATATAAAATAAAATATTGATAAAGTTTTGTATATTCTGAAATGATATTCTAAAATTACTATAATAACCAATTATATGTTATATAACAGATTTTCTAATATATTTTGAATATTTGTTAATAAACGCCAATCTCATCATATTCTTTAAAAGAAAAAACACAAAAAAAAAAACTGTCCTTTAATTGTATTTTTCATTAAATGGCCATAATCAGCTATCATATTTCCCATAATGCCCATGGGGCATCTTCCCAGGAGCCTCTGCAGGCCACATTCACCAATTAGAAGAGTGATGAAGTCACATTTGGATAGTTTAGTTTCACCGCTGCAGACTGGAGTCAGAGTCTTGCATTAAACCTTTGTTTTGCCATTTGAGGTGGTTGTGTTCAGACCCATTTTGACTGGGCTTGAACAAGCAAAGCAATTTATGAAGATCAAGCTTTCACTAAATATTTTTGGACTTGAAAACATTCTTTTTTTCAGTTGCGATTTGTGTCCTGGTTTTGAGTTGCTGTCTAG
>JBAMYA010041962.1:0-15008 GCA_037176975.1 Arrhamphus sclerolepis | reverse complement strand
TATATATATACACACACACACATATATACACATTTGTCTTGTGCAGATTGGTCATGTTTAAACTCCAGGTTATTTTTGTCTAATTTAAGGACGTCCTAGTTTTGACCTTTAGTTACAACTTGGCTAAGCGTAATGTGTGTGTTTTTCAAGCTGCCAACTTGAATCTCACTAGTGAGGATAGACTGACAGAAGGATGGGTATAACCCGCCTGAGGCGGGAGAAACAGCATCGTCCGAGCAGGATGACAAATTTGAAATGCATTTGTATGTGTGTGTGTGTGTATATATATATATATATATATATGTGTGTGTGTGTATATATATATATATATAAAAATCGGGTAGAAATTCGGGCAATTATGACAATTGTGGCTGGTCATGCACTGTCCCTAGTAAAAATAAATACAACAGGGGGTGCATGGGGGACCCATCCAAGATGGCGGCCGCGCTGAACGTCAGCTCCAATAGGCAGCGTCAGTCCATGAGGCGTCTACGTATATTATATCTATGGTGTTGACTCTGATTGGGCACGCTCTGTCCCAGCACAGACAGACTAAGAGACACCTGCTGCCTCATGGGCACTGGTGCAACCAGCCCACTATGCTGTGCTGCAACAGGTAGGGGTGGGGAGGGGGGCCAACGAAGGTGGTGTAGGTTTTCATGCAACCGGCCCAGTCACCAGTCAGTGGAGACGTGACAGCTGAAAGGACTGAGGAATGGACCGATGCATCGATATAGGTCACAAATCAAAAGTACAAGGACAATCATAAACTTATTACTAAAACATTTACGAGAACTTTCAACGCTGCTCCTCGTTTGATTCAGTTCTGACATCAGAAAGTGGAATAACTGAGGCGGAGAGCAGCTGGTTTATGTCAGAAAGTCAGGATTTTTTACAACGAAAATTTGCTAATTTTAGTCAAATGACTAAAATGTTGTAAAATTAACTTTTTTTTTTTTTTTTAAAGAAAAATAGATTTGATTTAGAAATTATTTTAGGGTGAATAGTTGAAATCATAGATTTGCAATTTTACAACTGTATTTTATTTCAAAATGATACAAAAAAAATTAGATATTTTCCAACAAACAAAAAAAAAGCAATTTCAAGTTCAATTCCCTTTTTTAAAACAAACAAACAAAACTGTAATAGTAAGATAAAATGGGGAACAAACTTGCAATTTTATAAAATATACAAATTTATGAGAAAAAAATTCTAAAAATGTAGTCAAAATTTTGTACATGTGGTTTTACTGAAAATAAACTGTGATTTTAGTACAGTCTCAATTTTAAGTTGCAAATTTTGTGAAAATTGAGGTTTTATGACAATTAATTATTGGGAACTCTAACAACATAGCTGGTTTAGAAAGTGAAGAATAACTGTGCCTTTAAAGGTTGCCATGGGGATGATGTGACCAAGGGTGAAACAGCATTTGACACCCTTGATTTAGATCAATGGATCGTAACAGGTCCAGGAATGAATAAAATCTCAAAATGTCAGCCCTCTGTTTAAAACATTTCTAATCAACCCGTTTACACAGCTCGATGCAACTTCAGTAACAGACTGTAGGCTTATATTTCTGCTACAGAAACCAGAATCTACCAGTTCTCATCCGTTTTTATTGTTCTATTGGCTTATGTGCTGCAGAGCACCAAAATCATTTTCAAGGATTTTACAGGAAAGTCTTGAAGAAAAAGATGAAAAAAAGACTTAATTTTTCTAATTTACACCTCAAAAATCAAGTCTTAAGTAGCACATTCAGCATCTCCAGCAGACCTCTGAGACCCTGAATAGGAAGAAGTAGGTATAGATGATGGATGGAGATCATTTTAATGAAAAAAACTGTTTTACTCACTTTTCAGCATGCAAGCTGAAATGGAGCTGATTACGTCCGTTTTAAGTTGAGGTTATGGTAAATCATCAAATATACCATAAATAAAAGGCACACCAAAGAGAAACTATATTTCACTGAGGTTTTTTTTCCTTGTTGTGGCCTGAGGTTCTCTGTGGACTGTCTAGTAGCAGCTGAACCTCTCAGATAAGCTCCCAGCCAGATAGAGGAAAAGAGGGAACAACAAAAAGACGAGTGAAATAAAGAGCAGGCCAACAGCACCGTGTGACCGAGAAGGGCTCCATTTCACAGCAAAAAACAGGAAAAAGGCTGAAGTCATCAGACTGGGAATGTGAGAAGAATGATGGTGGTGATGGTGGTATGAGGAGCGGTATTAGGACACAGCCTACGGGAAATTCTGAAGGGGTGTAAGAAAGTTTCAAGAGCGTGTCGGTGACTGCAATGTTCATCACTGCGCTGAAGTGAAGAGGTTTGGTCTGTCTCACAGATAACCGCTTCAAGGTGAAAAGAACATGAAAAAGAAACAACAAGTGTGTGACTATAGTTCTCAGTGCCCTGTATGGTAGATGAGTCACTATTTTGTTTTTTTGTTCAAAATTAATCAGGAAAACATGAAACAACAGGGACATGTGGTCCATTTTTTCACTCTAAAACCAAAATGGAGAAACAGGAGGATTCTGTTTTAGAAACAAGGCATGAAAGGTTATTTTTGTTTGTCTGATGTAACAGCGGGGAAACGAAGAAGCTCCCAGACACGATTATGATTTCAGTGTGTCACAAGTTGGAAGATGAGTAACAAAGACCAGTTGTAGGAGTAGAAGCTAATAGCTCTCTGATAATTCTTTGAGTTAATTGGAGGCACCTGTGAATGTATTTTAAGACGCATCTCAAACACTCTACTTCCTTGTGTGACATCACAGGAAAATCAAAAGAAATGAGCCAAGATATCAGGAAGTGAATTAGGGACCTCCACCAGTCTGATTGACTAGAGAGACTAGAGATGACTTGTCGTAAATAGGCGCTATATAAATAAATTGAATTGAATTGAATTGAAATTGAAATTGATTCACCCTTGGCTCCTTGATGTTCATCTGTTCAGACATTTCTACTCCAGTAGAAACACCACAGTGACATGTGCTCAGGAGAGGCGGAGGAGGCAGAGCCTCACCTGTCTTCATGGCCTTCACCCTAAATAGATGACATCATGAGGAAAGAACATTATGCAGAAATACTGAAGCAACATCTCCAGACACCAGCCAGGGCGTTAAAGCTTGGACACAGATGGGTCTTCAGATGGACAATGACTCTACACATACCACCTAATTGGTTCTGAAGTGGTTTAAGGTCTATAAAGTCCATGTTCTGGAGTGAACATCACAAAATCCTGATCTCAGTCCCGTAGAACATTTGTGTTCAGAGCTGAAAACAAACCTGACTCAGTTCCTCCAGTTCTGTCAGACTGGACCAAAACTCCAGAAGCTATCGAGAGAAGCTTCTGGAAGGAAACCTAGAACATTTGACCCAAGATATCCAGTCTAGATACGACAACACCAGATACTCAGGAGACTGATGGAAACTGATGACGTTGATGAAAGTGAAAAAATAATCTTTCATTTTCTGGCGTTTAGCAAATACAAATAATTTTGGTGATCCTGACTGATCTAAACAGGAAGTTCTGGTCTGATTTAATGTCAGACAGTGAGAGAAAAAAAAGTTATATGTCTTGTTATACAGTATAACTTCTGGTTTCAACTGTACATACCTGTTGTGTTACAAACTAGATTAATTTGATCATTTGGTCGGCAACTTCATAGAAATATTTTTATGCAAATTGTGAGCAAAACATGTCTCCTCAGACAAACATGAGAAACCCAGAGTCGATATAGTGCAGCCTGATTAAGTAGAAAACATATCAGTCTTTTCTTCCATGAACCTTGAATTCTCTCTGATTTGTTGCCAGTCCATACATTATTCTTGCTGAAAAAGAAAAGCATCTTGCTGAGATTTGAAGCAATCAAGCTAAAGTGTCTGGAGACAGTCTGCCTGCAGGCAAGTGGAATGAATCATCGAGCAAAACTTTGCTGCTTCATTACACAGTCTAAGAAAAGCTAATAAGAGACCAAGATGTGGTTAGTTTACCGAGACAAGACCTGTATAACTGATATAGAATGACATTTGTTTGAAAATGGACAGATGGGCTGTAATGCATGCTTAGACGAGTATTTGTCGAGAGAAATGAAGGAGGGTTAGGGTGCTGATTGTGAGATACTTTTCAAAAAGTCTTTCTGTTTTTCTCTATCTTGGCTTTGACATTGAAATTGGGGAATTGTTGCTGCACAGAAGGATTAAGAAATGGCTGCACAGTAAACACATTTCTCATGAGCTGCTGTGCTGGTCTGAATGTAAAGTAGGACCATGTGCATCTCAGAACATGTCGCCACCTCTGATATCAGCTTTGTAACACTTGTTTGTGTGCTCTTTATCAAAAGTTCTTTTAGATTAAATATTCATTGTAAACAAAAGCAAGAACAAATGTGACACTTCAAGCCTTCAGATCCTCCCTGAACAATAGGAGCTCTGTGATTTATAAACCACCGTTGTTGTTTTATTATTTCTTTTTCTTTCTTTTTTTTTAAAAACAAACAAACAAAATAACTTTTTTGTAGGCATCTAGCAAGCTTGCTAAATGCTTAACAGACTTTGGCACAAATATTAACCTGTTTATCTTCAAAAAGGCAGGCGGTTATCTCTGCCGCACACTCAAAATAAGGACAAGTCTTTCCAGTTTACAAACGCACTTTCATAATATTGTTTGCACCAAACAAAAGGCCAAATTATATCCCCACATGTCTTAGATTTGCTTTTATAGAAATGATCAGCTGGTGGCTGCAGATAAATTTACTCACAGATATTCCTTCACATAGCAAAGACAAAGTTCTCTCTCTCTCACACACACAGACAACTCTTAATTATTTGCTATGACTTGTAAATTGTTCTACAAAGATGTATTGGAGCTGCTTTGTATACTGTATCTTGCCTCAGACAATGATATGAATCAAAATTTAGACAAGGGTGTAAAAACATTCCTGTCTGAAAATCAAAACATAAAGGAATACAATTTCAGCTGTTCCACAGTGGTGTGATCTGCATGAATGATTTGCATGTTTGCCTTTCCTGATGCAACCAGAAATTAAACCCAGAACTCCTGCGAAGTCGGTGAAAGCACTTCTATTAATTATTTTAAGATAGACCAGGGTGAAGCTGGGTGGTGAGGTTGGGTCATATCAGGGTCATATTTGGTCCTACCAGGGGATGCTCATTTGTGATGTTGGATCCTACCAGGGTGATGCTGGGTGGTGAAGTTCGATCCTATCATAGTTATGTTGGGTCCTATCCGGGTGATGTTGGGTCCAACCAGGGGGATACTGGGTTGCAATGTTGGGTCCTATCATAGTTATGTTGGGTCCTATCAGGGGGATGTTGAGTTGTTATGTTGGGTCCTACCAGGGTGATGCTGGGTGGTGATGTTGGGTCCAACCAGGGTGATGCTGGGTGGTGGTGTTGGGTTCCACTAGGGTGATGCTGGGTTGCGATGTTGGCTCCTATCATAGTTATGTTGGGTCCTATTAGGGTGATGTTGGGTTCATCCAGGGGGATGCTGGGTTACGATGTTGGCTCCTATCATAGTTATGTTGGGTCCTATTAGGGTAATGTTGGGTCCTACCAGGGTGATGCTGGGTGGTGAGGTTGGGTCCTATCAGGGTGATGTTGGGTCCTACCAGGGTGATGCTGGGTGGTGAGGTTGGGTCCAACCAGGGGGATGCTGGGTTACGATGTTGGCTCCTATCATAGTTATGTTGGGTCCTATTAGGGTGATGTTGGGTCCTACCAGGGTGATGCTGGGTGGGGATGTTTGGTCTGAGGTGGATGGACAAAACCAAAAGCCACATTTGTTGTACAAATTAATTTCATGATTTGCTCTCCAGCAGGTTTATATCACCCAACCACTACCAGAAGATCACACACAGACACTGGTACAACAGTGTAAACCCTAACCCTAATGACACAAAAGCAGAACAACAAGACTACAAGGGCTAATGACTTTGCTGTCTTTACTATGAGCTCTTATGCAGCCAAAGTCTGTATTTAATATCACCAAAGATGCCTACATGAGCAGAAGGAAAGAAACCTGAAAATAAATAAATAAATATAAAAGGGGACATTTGCATGACGAGTGAGCATGGATACCATGTGAGAAGCATATAAGTTGGTTTAAAGTGGCCAGAGATCTTTTTTGGCATGAAGTTGAAATGTTAATGAAGATAATGTGGATTGGTTTGAATAAAAACTGCATTTTAAAGGTTGAAAACAGACTAATGTTGGTGTAGCCTAAGTGCTTCTGCAGAAGTCATCATACCAGTGGCATGGTTGTCTTTCACAGACTAAGTAGTTACTTAAACCCTTTAAATAAGCATCAGAGCATTTTCTGCCAGTTTCACTCGAAGTAAAAAGGATTTAAAGAATAGATCTTCAATGCTGTTGTAGCTCCTAATTTAAAATATGAATAATATTTACAACACTACCATTTAAAACACTTTCATTAAAAGTAATCACTTAATATGATTCAGTTTGGAATAAATTCACTATCAATGCTACATAATGAACATCTCAGTAATTGTCCACACAATAATTACTGAAATTGATTAAATTTTCAATAAAATGAATTAATGAAAAACTGTAAAACTGAATAATGCTGATGGCGAAGTTGTTATTCTAAAAGCAGGTTGGATGGATGTTATTCTACATCATGTGTGACAAGATGTTATTCTACATCATGTGTGACAAGTCAAAATAAACTACAATGTGTGTTCAGTGTGACAAAGAGACATGTCCATAGTGAGGCTCACTTTGAATAGTGTTTTGGAGCCATTGCAGAACAAAGGTAGGGATACCAAAAAATGTTCGGAAGATCTATTTATGTTTGTGCAATTTTTAAAGGAATTTGAGAACAAAAAAGTAAAATATGGTAAAATACATTTAGAAGTTTTTTGGGGGGACATGTGGCGCTTGCATGCTGCTCAGGTTTCTTTTCATTCTTTTCTGTGTGATCATGACATCAGAATGTGCCAGCTCAATAAAGCTGATTCAGTTTCTGATCTGGTTTGGGAGAGTTGCCCTTTTGTTTCTTGCACAGCTGAATGATGAATATGTATGGAGGTCATATATCTGATCTGCAGTCACAGAGCGTGTAACCATGACATACAGATATGCACAACAAAGTTAGGCATATATATTAAACATGCACTTGGAAGTAAGGTCACTGTAACAGCAGAATGATGAGCCAATTACTCTGCTGGCTACATCGCCTTCGAAAAACAAACTCGCCTGAATGTGCATCGATGTTGTGTTGTCATCTTTATATTCACTCTTCTGAAAAGTAGTTTAGTTAGCTACACTAGTGGCAGCATCCAGTTTAATTAAATCTAGGCATGGAGAAACTCCCCAGATCATCAGGGACACAGGTACAAAAAGAAATCTTTTCTAGTGGATGGAGGACAACAAAAGACATATTTTTGATGGGAGAGGCATTGTTGAAACTGTTGCTGGTTGCATCATTTCCAGTTGTTTCTGTGAACTCATGCATTAGATCCTTAAGCCCATTCAATCTGCAGAGAACCTCACTGACCTTTAGTCCTGTTACGACCCCCCAATCCATGTAAATCTTCTGTATGTACGTACATACGTATGTAGGAAAGCTGACACCCTGGTGGAGTATTTGTGCTACGATCCTGGTAGCTGGTAAATGCTACAGTCACTTTCAGATTTTTACTCTTGGTAAATTTTATAACTGTATTTTATTCTATAAATAAACTGAATTGAATTGACTTCAATTTTTGTTGTTAATTATTAACTGTTCATTTCATAGTATTTGGGCCTGCTGTTTTATTTTTTATTTTTTAATGTAAAGCTTTTTGGCTTCATGTGTGTTGTTGTAAAGTGCTATAAAAAAGAAAGTTTGAGTGTTTGGCTGAATGACATAAGTCATCTTTAACCACTGCTGTTTACCATCCAGATTGCAACATCTCAGCTCTGTGAAGCCTCTCAGAGACTCTCTGCAAGGATCTGAACAGCATCTCAAGACTTTTGGGCATAATTGATGAGCTTAAATGGAGAGTAGCTAGTCGTACCTGCTGAGCCAACTCAAATTTGCTCATGGTTTCACTCGCAGTAATGGAGGTCACTGATTGTAGCACAAGGGTATGGAAAAATCAGGGAGGGAGGCTGAAGAGCTGAACCTCAGAAGACACTCTAGGCCATATTCGCATCAATTTGGCAAGGAACAGACCGCTACTGAGAGTTGTAATGTGAGTTCTGGAGAATACTTCATGTAAGGAGGAAGAACTCACACGCTTGCTGTGTTTCTAGACTTCCGCATTTCTCCAACATCCATCTGTTATCTCAGACGAAGCAGACAGGATCACCACTCATCACACTGATCTGTTCCTTGCCAAATTGACGGAGTTATAGCCTGGAATTTCTTGTAAGGTTCACCAAGTCTTGTATTACATCGTAAAAGCCCTGTGATGGACCGGAAACCTGTCCAGGTTGTGCCCCATGAATCTACACAACAATAAGTTGTAGAGATAATGAATGGATGGATAGTTAGAAGAAAGAAAGAAAAAAAATCCAGATTCTCTCTCAATGCACCAGCAGTGAACTGACTTTGGAGCATCGAATCATCCAAGAACCTCGTAACATACACTGTTGCCCATAAAGTTGGAATAAAATCCTTTCTTTTTTTAACCTCTTCTCATTAATTGATTGTGACATTGTGCTTTATTCTTGATAGCTTGTAAATAAACAAACAAACAAATAAATGATCCCAACATTTTTCCCTGATACAATAAACATATGTAGGGCGACTATTAAAGAGCCAGATACTCGGCATAAATGAGTATCCGGTACGGATAAAGCACTTTTGCGAGTACGAGTATTATACGAGTAATAGGAGTCAATATCTGTGCTTGGACTGAATGGAAATCCTCTCACAACATCACAGCCCCTCCCCTACTCACACAACATCACAGCCCCTCCCCTACTCACACAACATCACAGCCCCTCCCCTACTCACACAGCATCACAGCCTCTCCCCTACTTATGCCTCTGCTCAATCACAGAAAACAGCTGGCTGTCTCTTCTCTTCGGTTTGGGTTTCTTCAGCTTCCGGTTTGTTTTTCTTTCATTTTGTACCGACTTTTAACCAGTAGAGTTCTCTCTGACGGTCGTCAGATTTTTTTTTTTGAACCGTCAGTTGGCTCAAACCAGTTTTATTTAGTAGTGGTAGCCTATGAATAATATTACAAATTAAGCGACACACAGTCATACACCTGGTGTGGAAATTTAAAAAAAAATTTAAAAAACAAAAAAAAATCAGACTGATCATAAAAAAAATTTAGTTAAAAAAAGAAAGTTATGTTGAGTTTGAAAACCGTTCATTACATTTCATTTCATAATTGCAACCGCATGTGTTGTTGCAAAACTTGTCCTGTAAATTGTTTGTTTGCTATTATGATCAAAACCATTGATCTGAAGCTCAATGCTGATGCTGTCCTGTAAATAGTTTTCTAATCAGCAATAAATATAACAATTTCTGATCAAGCCATATTAATTGCATGCTTAAAATAACATACTGGTTAAAACCTGGCCCATTTCAAGAAAACCAGACCCACTTCTGGATTAAATCCCGCCCACTTCCTGATTAGGCCCCACCCACTCAGAGTACGGCTGCGGATACAAATAATCATATGGTTCACAGATACAGATAATGCTGTACTCACTCATCCCTACTGCAAAAATACTCAAAGATGACAAACCATACATTTATTTAAAACGTCCCTTTTCTTGAAAATTTTCTAATATGTAAACATGAATAATGCTTCATGACCACATGTGGTGAGGTCCATGGCTGATGAGGCACTGACTCCCTCAGAATCAGATTTACAAATGTATGAAGGCAACAGAGTAGATTATTCGCCATTTGGTCAGCAGTAGTTAGCAGCTGTTTCATATTTAATATCAGCATCTTTTTAAAAGATTTTCTAGTGGCCTTTATTAAATAGAGGGAAAACAAAGGACAAAAAAGGGATAGACATAAAATAACATGTCACAACACTGGGAACTGAACCCAAAACCCACTGTATGAGGGTCCACCGACTCAACCACCAGACTGCCTGACAACTGCTACTAAATTATCACAAAATGCATTTAAAGTAAAAAACAAATATAGACAACCCGTGAATTTCTCAGCGCTAACATTGGAATAACGCCAGTGCAGCACCTATGAGCCAGCTTTGCACACAGTGTACTCAGCGTCCCACTTGTCCTGATCAGGAAAATATGTGGGAATCTTTCTTTTTTTTTGTAGTTCATCTGTGAAGCTACACTTTCGCTTTGGTATTTTTGCAATGCTGCAGCACTGTCTGTTCTGCTCTTTCTGTGTATGTGTGTGTGTGTCGAAGAGCCGCCCACAAGGCAGCCTCTCAGGAATGACATAACGCAACAAAGTACCGTAGTATTCTGTGCAAAGCACCAGGCAATTGAAGTAGACGCTTAATGGTCCAATGAAAACCAGTCAGACTGTTTCAACATCTGTGGTGTCACAACTTCATAAAATTGGTTAAGATTTGAAAATTGTGTATCGGCTGGATACTGTAGTTGAAGTCCAGAGTTTAACCTGGTTTTAAATGCCTGTGTGATGGAAAAAAGGTTGTGATATTTTAAACACCATTACATCTGTTGCAGGTTAAATTTTTGCTTCATTTCAAGTGTTTTGTCCTCAAAAATCCTGCTTGTGTCTTGCAGTGTAATGTGGGTATAGACATCCTACCAACACAGACAGACAGACAGACAGAACTTTATTAATCCCCGAAGGGAAATTCAAAAAACAAAGGTCTTAGGAAAGATTTTCCTCTTTTTTTATGTTGGCTTAATCTTCAAACATTTTATGAACACATTTTCTAAGTTACATTGAAATGACTGCAGGTGGCTTTGATGTTGGAATAACTATTACCTGACATTTTGAGCTCTGCTTCAGTAACCCATCGTTCTTTTGTGCAAATGTACATTATTTGTTGTCTTTTCCTCTTCCTTTACAAGACATTTTTTTCACAAAAAGGTTCATGAGGAAGGCAGTTCAAATACAAGCATAAATACACGATGCTCAATAAATCAATAAAAACACACACAGTGTGGCATTTACAATGACAGGATGCTCTGTATCAGTTGTTTGTCTTTGTCAACACAGTTAATAAACAGGAACTGTTTATTGTAACTCTGTTTACCCAGCCTTCGTATCATTATAGATAGCTGAACGTGAAGAAGCAATTTCCTGACCTATCAATGAAATGTTTGTGACCTGCTACCACATGAAGAAAATAGAAACGCAGCCTTTAACCATGTCTACATTTCTGTTCACGCTGTTGTTAGCTAGTTTCTTCAAAGCCTGAACTGCTGACTGAAGTCTGTATTTTCAGACTTTGGCAGGCTCTAACTCACTGACATTGTTGGATTATGTTTTTAACTTGGTTGTCACTTCAGTCACCAAAAGATACTCTCTCAAGGACATTTAAGATCAATTCCTTCATAATAAGTTTCCTATAAAGTTCAAATAAAGTAATTTAAGAGACTTGCAAGTCTGTCAATCATCAGAGTGCCGATGGGCACTAAGTAAAAACTGTTTGTAGTGTTAGATTGTTGCCCATTGACAAGATTTTAGATGAGTCTAAAATCCATTTTTACACTGCTTTGGATGCTCTGCTGCTTCACATATCTCTGCAGGTAATATCTACTATGGTGAGTAACCAGTAGAGTAAGTTGTTTGCAGATGGGAGTCTGCAGATGGCAGAATAAAATCCACACTGGCTGGAGAAGATATGAGGAAGCAAAGCAGGACAATGAGCGACAATTTCTTCTCTTCAATGTCTCAAATGTTAGATTACTAGCACATGAAATAGAGCTGGAGCATTTATGTTGGGAATTAAGCACACCAAGGACATTATCTAGACTCCAGTGCCTCGATCCAGATTTCATTTAGTGAAACTGACACAGCCAACAGAAGTAGGACCAAAAGAAGGAGGAACTAAACACCATCTGGTCCGTGTAACCACAGACATGTTCCTGTTAACCCCTCCAAATTCTCTACATGTTATTCTGTTTGTTGAGTGTTTCTGTCCATGTTTACTACTGAGAGAGTTTACCTGGCTTGTTGTCTGCAGACACTCAGCTGCTGCCAAGCAACACGAATAATATGTAAACATGATTAATATGTTTATATGAGTTGTTTGTTATACAAATGTAGTAAGAGTCCACATCGCCAGTAAGAAGTAGTAAAGTTCCTCACTCAAAAGAGTGAGTGTGGCTCCATCAGGGCTGCTCTTTGTCACCAATTAAAAGGTATTGTCATCAACAGAACTTGGACTTCTGTGAAAACCTCTTGGGGATTATGGTGGATGAGGTCCATACAGTTATGTTTCTGAGTGTTTGACCACACCAGTTATTCTCAAATTCTGCTGAAAAAGCAGCGACAGTCGTTGGATTTCATTTGCTTTTTGATGCTCTTGCTCGTTGCTCTGATTGGTTGTAGCGCTAACCAACTGCATGCAGAGGCAGTTTGGGTAGCAACCATTTTCACCACCTCCTAGATGAGGCCCTATGGCTCATTTTTAGGCCCTTCATCTGTCTAGATGTGGTCCTGATCTATCAGGACAGACTTGATGGCTTCATCGTGCCATGATGTTGAGCTTTCTTTGGAGTAATTCGAAGCTGATGGTGAGGTGGTGGGGAGGAGAATCTGTACCTCCAAAACTATGATTCTTAGTTGGAAAAAACCTGGAATTAGATTTACTTTGAATATAATTGGATTTGATTTGGATTCAGTGGAACCGTCTCCCTGAACTGCATTGATCTTTTCTGAGTAAAGTGCATTGATGTCACTTTTTCTGCAAAATGGCATTTAGAAATAGTTCAACTGAACTGAGATCACTTGAAATTCACAGTTAATAACATATTTTAAACAATATGTGGAGCAAACAAATTGCTGTTATTGTTAAAATGAGCTGAAGAGCAAACAGCAGCACATTTAGTAGGAGTCTACAATAACTAAACGGTGTAATTACAGCCTGAATGGTGAAAACACTGAAATACTGGCATTCATCAGCCAGATAAGTCTCTTAGGAAACAGGACAACAACAGGACACCATTGAGGTGATATGTACAAACATAACTAAATTCACCATTTTAATTAGAATAAAAGATTATGTTTTTGTTATTTTGTACTGGTCATAACTGGTTGTGCTATTAGTTGAGACCAGGAGAAGCATTTCATGTCTGGCCATAGAAACACAGCCAACAATAATCCACTGCAACTAAAGCAGCTTCAGTTAGTGCTACTATGAGATTCTCTGGCATTTGTGCCATTTCCAATGGCTTTATTAACCAACAAGTGAGCTGCTTTGTTCATTTGGTATTCTCGGTAACAAACAATCTTTTTATGTTTGCATGCTGGCATGTAGTGAATTAGATTCATCACATGCAATTGTCTTTCCGTGTCTTGGATGGCTTAAATGGCTGTAAAGTAAAACCTTCATGCATCTGAGTTCACATGTGCACCATTGTTGTTGGAGTACTCTCCATGTGTTTTACCTGTATTCAAATCAGTCTGCTCTCACAAACCTGGATAAGGTCTTACCTTTCTTTGAACTACTCTAATTGAACTAAAAAACTTCTGGAATTCCAGGACAAAAACTGAACATACTCTGCTGGCAAAAGTCGTCATAAGTGCAACATACCGCCCCTCGTTGCTGCACAGTTTTAGGCACCACTGTTGTAGCCCTGGCCATATTTTGGGCTAATGGACAGTGATCATTTTCTCTGTATACATGAATGTTGAAATGACCAACTATTATGACCTTATCTGCTTGGAGAAGATCTGAAATGAAGTCTGAGAAATCAGAAAGAAATTCTGAATAAGGACCAGGAGGACGGTACATGATAGCTAGGAGAATCGGTGCTGGTGACTTGGACCCTGGCAGATGTAGACTTAACAGCAGGTTTATAAATGAGATAAAACTATGTTTTGGCCTAAAGTTAAATGATAAAATAGAATTATAATTTCTACACCTACTCCATTCCCTCAGCCAGTGCTTCTAGGATTATGATAATAAGTCTGAGTAGGTAGAACTGATTCATTCAGACTGATATAATCTTTTTGCTGCAGCCATGTTTCTGTAAGACAGAAAAGGTCAAAATGGTGGTTGATTATGAGATCATAACAAAGGGAACTTTCAAGGAGAGAAATCTGATGGTGTCTGCTCTAATTGAAGCACAGAGAAGGGTTTAGGATCACAGCTTTGCCTCGAGGCCTGGACCCTGGAGTTTAGGACGATCAATAATTTGGCCAGATTACTGGATAAGAGAGCAGCTCCACCCAGAGTAGGGTGAACACTGCCTCTCCTAATCAGACACGGTCTTCCCCAGAACGAGTGCCAATTAGCAATTCAATTCAGCTTCATTTATATAGCATCTATTACAACAGAAGATGTCTCTAGGCGCTTCTCAGAGACCCAGAGCACACGTAGATGCGTTCATTCCTGCGGGCAGTTTAGAATCACTAATTAACCTGATATGCATATATTTGGACTGTGGGAAAGAGCCAGAAAACCCGTAGAACCCAGAGAAAACCCAAGCAAGTATTAGAAATCATACAAACTCCACATAAAGGCCTTTGCCAGGATGCGAATAAAGAACCATGTTCCTGTGAGGCAACAGTTCTGACAGCAGAGCCACCGAGCTGCCCCGTACAGCTGTCTTGGATGTCAAATCTAACTAAAGAGACCAAAAAACCAAACTGTACCAGGCTGTAAATCTTTATTTCTACACAAAGTTGGGCATTTTGAGAGGCAAGGCAAGGTGGGGAAAGCTTATTTGGAGACCACATTTGACACACAAAGACAATTTAGAGTGCTATACAAAGGTATTAAGATGAGATAAAATTTAAATAAATGAAATTAATAAATAGAAACAACACTGCGATGGACTGGCGACCTGTCCAGGGTGGACCCCTGCCTTTCACCCGAAGTGAGCTGGGATAGGCTCCAGCAGA